>CAXAQZ010000680.1:0-35946 GCA_963971145.1 Sussaba pulchella | reverse complement strand
GCACCGGATGCTTATCTGTGGAAGTAGTATATCTGCATTATAATTCGAAGAATAGAGTCTCGCCACAGCGCTGCACTTGTCTCCCGACCTTACGTCTCACTGGAATAAAAATATCGTCGTCTACCTTTGTGCGTACACAACACAGAAGCACACATACACGTGATTCTGCGTCACGACGAACAGTTCTATAGTCCTTGTGGGGAATAACGTAGATAATTAGATAGAGAGAGAGAGAAAAAAAAGAGACAGAGAGAGAGAGAGAGAGAGAGAGAATAAATGAATGAATGAATCAAGTTTTATTTCGTAGAGAGAGAGAAAGAGAGAAAGAGAAAGAAAGAAAAAGAGAGAGAGAGAGAAGAGAGAGAGAGAGAAGAGAGAGAGAGAGAGAGAAGAGAGAGAGAGAGAGAGAGAGAGAGAGAGAGAGAGAGAGAGAGAGAGAGAGAGAGAGAGAGAGAGAGAGAGAGAGAGAGAGAGAGAGAGAGAGAGAGAGAGAGAGAGAGAGAGAGAGAGAGAGAGAGAGAGAGAGAGAGAGAGAGAGAGAGAGAGAGAGAGAGAGAGAGAGAGAGAGAGAGTAGATAGATTAGTAGATAGATTGCTCATAGGTCCAACAAGAGTCTCATATTCTTGGTAATATCCTTTCAACGACTGTTACCATCTCAAAAATTTCTTTCCAAAGATCTTCGGGAAGTGGAAATGTATCGGTGATACATCTTGGATATGATCTTGTGAGATTGGATCCACTGGAAAGAGGCTTATCATTGAGACGTCTTCATCCCGCGGGGTTTTGTGCCCGCAATTGTCGGCGGCCGAGAATGGTGGATGCTGGGATCCTGGAGTCGTGCCTCTCATGAGTCAATTTCTTCGATTCTCTCGAATGCCTCCCGGTGCTTCTTCTTCGGGAAGACTCCGAAGGGTACACACGCGTCCTCATCTCCTGGCGCTGTTGATTCAAGAATTAGCATATGAAATCCGTATTATACGAATATGCATCACAACGGATGCTTACGTCACAATGCACGCCTCGAGGAAGGGAGCTCGCGTGTAGCGTGCAAATATATATGGGGTATTCCGTCCCAAATCGTCAGATTCAAACTTTTTTATACCCCGATGTGGTCGATCATTTTTTTTTTCAGTATCTGTTGGATCCAACGACCTCACTAATTTTTGTTTTTATTTTTTAGTGCCTTCCCCTTCTCTTCCCGTCCTCTCGCCCCACCCTATTCTTTTATTATTATTCTTCTTTGTCGAGAAGTGCTATTGTGCCATTTTTTAATGTGATGACATTTTTTTGCCAGACACTTTATCGAAATTGAGTAACTTTTTTCATAAAATTAGAGTGGGACGAATTTTCCTCATATTTTTAAAAATTGTTTTTTCAATTTTGAAAAAATTCGATTTTTTCCGAAATTTCAATGTATGATGATGGTTTCCTATCTAAAAAATAATAAATATAAAAACTGACTTGCAAAAAAATCGATATCTCGATTATTTTCGTAGACAATCGATTTTTTGATCATTTCCTTTCTTGTTATGAAAGTAAAAGTAACCAAAAAAATCGATTGTCTATCAAAAATGAGACTCTGCCGCGATTGAAATTTGAAAATAATCCAAATAAGGATCACCCTAACAATATACATAGACACGCACATATGTACGGATTCATATAATTCGTGCGTGCATACGTCCAGGAAGGTCCACGCTGCCGATGCGTAGGCGGTAGTGTGAGTTTGATACACGTAGCGCAATACGAAGACATAAATAATAAAGAACAGCAAAAAAAAAATAAAAAGAACGACTGGTTTATCAGATCCCACTGGAACCCCGCGGTTACCGAGCTTCCCCATATTATAGCAGGCGTAAGCTGATTAGTAGCTCGAATTTGTCTGACTCGGTATATAATTGGGCCGTTGGTTGATGCGACGGCCCTTCATTTCATTGTTGTTAAGATTTGACCATCCCGAATCGTGATGACAAACGTCTTATGAATTTATTTCGCCAGCTGCTTAGGATGCGATTCGAATTTTACTTGAGAGTACAAGCCAGTACATAATTATGGTAATTATGGAGGATGGCGAATGACTAGCTAGGTTATTTTTGAAATACGGAATCGTGGGCTTAATGAAATTATTTTTAATCAACAACGAATATCAAAAACTTCCGAGAAATTTTTTCAGCTCGAAAGTACGATCTCGTGATGAATTGGTAATTTTCAATTGGATTTAACGTAAGTAGATACGTGGAATAGGTGATGAATATATGAATAGGATGATTGAGGCGATATTTATATCTACTAAAAGATCGATTTCAATTGATCAAACATTTTTTTTCACGCGTTAATGAAACGTAAAATCTATTCAATGGCTGCGGGAGCTTCGAATAATCCAGTTGGGCTCAGATTAAGCCAGCTATTGCCTCATAGTATATACTTCAAATCTTAGAACTGCCTTAAAGAATTCCTTCCCCGAAATACATCCCAAAACGATGCGTCAAGCTGTTGAGTTAGGCATCAGAGTACATATTTAGTTAGTTCTCTTACCCTAGTTAGCCTCAGTTAGCCCCAGAGAAATAACCTAAATACTCAGCACTGCGTTATGGAACAACCAACTAATACTCGAAACTCGACTCATTTCTGCCAAACAACCAATCGCTCGGCCACGAAATAATCAGTTCACTTGCTTTCAACAATAATTAGTCCACTCATCATTCAAATATGACAACCCACCGATCCGTCCGATGTTTCAAAACTGTTCGGTCTGTTATGGCAATTATTCCTTCCGAGCGTATTCACATGTTGTGTGTACACACGCTACGTTTCAATTAATTTAAAGTCGAAACGAGGAGCGAAATAAAAATATCGACGAAGCACGAGCATTATTCACGACGAAAGAACTGTGCAATTCCGAGACACCTGAGAAGATTATTTATATCTGTGCGGTTGTGGAAGCACCCTAACCCGTATTTATTCAACACGCTTGCACGGTAGAGAGAACGAAAGGGAGAGAGAGAGAGAGAGAGAGAAAGACTTGAGCAACCCTCGAGGCGGGAATAGCCTACAAAACGCGCAACAAATAAGGAGTTAATCGACTCTCCGCATCGATACTAACAGGACGCGCGCGAGCGCGGTTCGTTTCATTGTGTATCGGAGGCTGAACGCCTGCTCGATATAATTGGTCTCTAATTAGAGCCCGACAAAAAGTAAACTTATCGAGGGAGAAGCAAATCTTTCGCTTCCATTCTGTTGTTTTTTATTTTATTTTATTTTGTTTGAGGTTATTTTTTTTTTATTTATTTCTCTGTTAAACCTGACTCACACGCGTATCATCCGAGGTGGAGTACCTGCTGAACCAACCAGGGCCTGTATCACACATTCCCCGCTCCGGTACTCGAACGTTCTTGGAAATTGAGGTTTTATCATTTTTACGTGAGCTGGAAATGCGGGATTATACGTGGTAATTCGGTTATTTGGGTTAATCAGATTATTTCTTTGAATAAATGAAGAATTCAATGTCGTTGTTGGGAATTCAGGCAAGGATTTTAGTTGTTTTCTACACGCTCCGGATCACAGCTGTTCTCTTGACTGTTTATTGTCCTAAACAACGGGAAAATTTCTTGTGAACGTCAAGAACGTCACGGAGACATTATTTTTTTTCCCTAAAGACAATTTCCATGGAGTTAGAGAATTTTAAACGGGCTGAAGATCTGAGCAAGCATTTTAGGAATTGTGGTCTGTCGATAGATTGATACTGTTAGAATTTTGATCCCCGCGCATTTTAAATTGCGAGCTTAAAGCTTGGGCGAGAGACGTGCGATCGAAACTTAAGCGATAAATGCGGGCTTCTTCATAGCGAATGGGATATTTATAAGATCTTATCTATCTAGATTTTATCTCGGTTAGAAAAAAATCTCATTTTGAGGTTTTTCTTGCTGTCATTTGGTTTTTTCAATAGTTTCACGACTCGATTGCACTCTTAATGTATTTTCTCGTGAGATAAGGTCAAAGATTTCTCCTTATCGCGCTGTGATTGGATATTTGTATGTGTATCAGCTGGACAAGCTTCGCTAACACAGTTTATATATTATTATTATTAGTGTCTGGTGAGAAACTAGCTGGCGCTGAGAACACTTTGGAATATATATATGAACAACTCAACTATGGTTCGGTGAGATTAATTTGGATTTTTTGGCTATTAGTTAGGCTCCATTAGTCAAGCCCCCTCCGGTGCCTTGGCGGATTTCAATCGACTCTGCCGAAACGAATTCGTCGGACCCTCTTCCCACTCGGAGCTCGGTCGCTCGACTCCACAAAAAATCCTAGACTACTCCGGCAATGCCAGATTTATCCAACGCTATTTTTATCTACCGAAGACACAACGAAAACTTATTTAATGGAATTAAAAAATGTTTAGCAGTTGCGGTCTTCAAAGTTTATGAAATTTTGTGGTCATTAGGTTTTTTTTGAGCGCTTGCTTGATTTTACTTCAAACTTATTGGCCCTGCAACAGCTTAGAGATTAGTGGGAAAATTCTGAGACGAATTACTATTTGGAATCGAAAGGGAGTAAAAATAAAATGGGAGCAATGATTTGAAACGATGAGGGAAATCACTCGCGGGTTTTACTTGGAAGATCTTATACATACATATAAATATGTATAGCATGAGAGAGGGAGAGAGAGAGGGAGATAAATAAAGGGGATGATTAAATAGTAGTTTCGATGATTTTTAATTAATTTTTTTCCGTATTTCATTATTTTTTATCGATACATTTATTTATTTGTTTATCTATTTATTCTTTTTTATTATTATTATTATTATTATTATTATTATTATTATTATTATTATTATTATTATTATTATTGTTATTATTATTTTTAAATCAGAACGAGAGAGAGAGAGAGAGAGAGAGAGAGGTAAATAGCAGAAGTGATTATATTGTGGATTCTATGATTTTCAATTTCTTTTTTTATGTATTCAATTATTTATTCATCTATCTATTTGATTATTTTTTATTCATATATTTATTAATTTGTTCATCTATTTATTCTTTACTATTATAATTTTTTTAATTCTTAAATCAGCAAGAGAGGGAGAGAGAGAGAGCGAGAGAGAGAGAGAGAGAGAAAGAGAAAGAGAAAGAGAAAAACGAAAAGAGAAGGAAAGCGCAAGGGAATGGAAAGAACGATTGGAAAGAGGCTGACCACGGGGGTACGTCGAAGGTGCGCAGACGTGCTAAGGTGAGTGTGTGGGTTAACGAGGGTGTGATTCATGGAGCCCTGGCGGCGAAGCCGTTCCCTCCCGAGTTTAACGGTGCTCATACCCCAAAATTATAGCGCTCCACGGTGCCCCATAACCCGCCACCGCAAGAAGCATCTCTCCCTCTTCGATTATTCACCTATCATGTTCAACCTGTCGGCCAAATCGAGATGCATCCCGACGAAATTTTTTATCTCACCTCGAAAACAAAATGTCTTTCTCAAAAAACCATTCCGGCACCACAAGTAATTCGGCAATTTTCTTCGGTAAAAAACTATCAGTAGTTGCAAAACAATTGCGGGTAAAATAATTTCGCATGAGAAACACTGCAGTTTTCGAAGGGGTATCATTTAAGTTTGTTAGGGAGCGATGGTGCGTGCGACTGATGGGTTTGAGGTTGTAAAGGATCCCCGCGAGACATTAATATTACCTACGTAAGCGACTCGCTTCTCCACCACCTTCGTCGATGTAACCAGCCTCGGTTACCTCGTTCCTGATTCACGCGCGTGTGTGTGCGTGTGTGCGTTTGTACGTGCTGGTTCAATCTATACCGGGGTTACACCGTTGTTGCCGATACGATACACGTTCGACGAACGAGTATGTGACAATTATGCGAAATGCCGCTGGCGGAGGGAGGAGAAAAACTGCAATTTTAAACTTGCAAACTGCTTCCTCCAAATTTTACGCAATGCACGAATTCCTTCATGATGGAGTGTTTTTTGGATTTTTCTTTTAGCAATTTTGGCTTTCTTATGGAAGAGTTCGTGAATTACGTCAATTTTGGCGGAAGCGGTTGCCAAGTTTTTACTTTCTGCGTGTTCGGGTTTATATAAGTATTAAAATGTACGAAATTTTTATTTTTTTAAGGTCCGAGTGTTTGTCCGATTTTCATGAAATTTGGTTTATAGTACGATTAAATAATATCCCACGACTGTATGGTGTAAATTTGTGGCGTCCAGAGTGGTTAATAACATTTTTAAGAAATCTCAAAACGCTATGTCATCCAAGGAATGGTGTCAATTATTGTAAAAATCCCAAGTGAAGAGATCTAAGGCTTCAAATGCCTTCATTGGGACGTTGAACTCATTCTCTACGTGGCGGCAAATTGTAACGCGTTTTCTAGTAAAGTTTATCAGCCCTCTGCGCATGTCGCCACATATCGTCGGCCCGAGATGTCATCTAGGCCACCAACCTAAAAAAGGAAAAAACAATCACCGCGCCCCTACCAGAATCGTCAATCATTCCACACCGTTCTATCATTGAAACATTTCAAACAAAAATAACTTCTCATCAATCGAACAAATATTATTCCAAAATAAACCTGTTTCCGCCAAGAACAATAAAAACCCCGGTGCCAAAGTCCGGTTGACAGGATTCACAACTTCATTCCTATACCATACAGATCGAAAGAACTCTCCCGCTTGGAGGAATAATAACACAAAAACAACCCCGCGATCATCTTCCCAACTCATTCCAACCAAAATCTCTCCCCCCTTCCTCCCCCGCACAAGCCGATAATGAATGAAGTATCCCTGCCAGAAGCAATGGTGCGCAAAGTACTCATGCGACCAAACCACGAACTTATTTTCTCTTCTCATCGGCGTGTCCCGGATTAGAGAGATTTAACTAAAAGATAACTCTTTTCGTCCTAGGAGTATTAAGAAGGCATTAAAATTAACGGGTGCCGAAGCTGACTTCGGTGTTGTGGTTTGCGGGTTTAGTCTAGGCCGCTGGGTCATGTCCAACACAATTACGCTCAGGCCAAACGTTCTTTCTGGTCTTGACCGCGCCACCCTCGTTGAACCTTCTACGCCCACCCGAACTTACGAAGCGACACAGACCCGCGTTGCAAATTCCCCAGTACAAAGTTAACTGGATAATTTTGGGATTTGTCACCGCGGCTACCGGTTTAACTACACGTTTACAAATTTCCGGATTTGTTCGTTAAGCTGTTTGTCCAAAATCGCCCCCGAATTCTCGTTTAACTCGTGGGACGTCCGGGAACGATTGTTGAAGTCACCTGCAGATTATCACTTGCCCGCCCAACGGTTCAAACCTCGCCGGCCCACCGATTATCGTCGCTCGTTTACGTTTTGCAAAGATAAACGTTCTAAACCGTTTGCCGGATGTTCATTCGTCGTCGCCATTGGAAACCCGAAATGTTGACCAAACTGGAAAAACCTCGCGTTCGCGGGTATTTGCAAAAACACGGCATTGACGAACCCCCGGGGAAGCCACGTGACTGCGGGGTCGACCGACGGACGAATGAAATAAATAAATAAAACGAAAAACAAATTTTTTCAAAAAGCCTGGAGGCGAATAACAATAGCGATGATAATAATCCGCAGAACAATGAGGCGAAGAGGTGGAGGATACTCAAATGTTCGAACCTCCTTGACGTTCCAACAAACACAGCGGCAAACCGATGGTTTGCCGCCGTTGATGCTGCTGTTCCCGTTGCAGTTTCGCGGCACACCCGCGCTTGCAAAACTCATCCCCAAAGCGGATAATTATTTTCGTGGACGGGGCTCCGGTTGCCCGCGTCTTCATTTACTCCGCCTTGCTTGTGAGGCAGCTCGTAGGTATGGGGCTTGCCGGTCTCGCGGGGTTTTCGCTCGTTCGCGAAGTACAACGACGACGGGGCCCCATTCTTCGTTCGAGACGCGCGCGTCCGCCTTTTCGGGCGCCTCGGGTTCTCGGTCCACTCGGATGCTGCGCGAAATACGTTCACGGCCTCGTAAGTACGTGTGTTTTGCGTAAGAAAAAAAGATAAGGAGAAAACGTTGGGCACCGGCGGGGGCGTGGTGCCGGTCAGTGTTTTAAATCAACTTCACCTCGAGCGTATGTGCTCAGTGAAACACCTTTCACACACCCGCATATATGTATAAACAACGTACAGATGAGAATAGGCGTATATGTGTATATTTATGTGTATGTGGATGAGGAATTCTTCGTTATGTCCCGTCATCGCCCCTCCTTGCCGCTCGCGCCCACGCCGATGCATTGGGCTGCCTGTAGATATTGGAAGCGAAACGAATAGCGAGAAATTTAATCGTTCTCTTTGCTCCTTCTTCTGGACTCCGTCGATTATAAAACTTGGTTCTGTTTCGTGAAACACGAAATAAAGTTTTTGGTTCATTTGTTTATTTTCAGATAAATTTTATTTTATTTTGTGTACAGTCTAAATTATGCCAAAAAGTCATGGGAAATTTTGATACGCGCATCCTGTTTTACCAGAGGCATCATTGGATTCATTTGCCAGACATCTTGTTTCATACATAAATTCAATGAGATGCCCGAAATGGTAGAAATTCATAAAACATATTTCCACCAATTTTTGTACGTTTTATTTAAAACAAGAAACCTGCGCCATTGCTCCTCCCCCCCCCCCCTCCCTTCCCCTCGTATAGTGAATTTCAATAAAGAACATAACCTACAAATCTGTCAAAAGTAAGTCCCACAGCAATTCGATCTATGCATGACGTTTAGTATTCCATCAATCGCTGCACTTCAAATAAAGTCTTCAAACTCCTCACATAAAATAAAACCCAAGAATTTTTCGCCATTCTTCGTAAACATCACAAGAACACTATAAACAAATAATCCGTGCACCATAAATTACGTAAACGTGACTCCAATCTCTGTCACGATGACGTCAAGACTCGTGATTGGTTGCCTATCGTAGCCGAATCGTCTTCAACATAACTCGGCTACGATAGATCCTCCTGTATGGAATTAACGTCGCGCGAGCGAGCTCCAAATTGCCGGTAATAAAGTGGTCCGATAAGAAAATGAAGGAGCGCGAAGCGAGAGGAACGGAGAAAAAGGGCGAAAGGGGTCCGAGGGGGAGTCCCGCGGTTTGTCGGGGGGAAGGCACGAGTGGTGTAACCGCAATACCGTGAAGAAACCTGAGCATCGCTGCGAAACCGCTCGGTCTCGCCCGGAGGTAGCGAGTATGGGAATGGATGGAAGGCGAAGGAAACATGATGAAGGGCCGTCGAGAGAAGAGAACGATAATGGCGGAAGCATCGAACCGAGGTAAAACAAACTGAACGTGGCCATTTCCACGTGTCGAACGCGGGGTTACGACTTTACCTACGCCGCTGACGTTCTAACCATCGAGATAACTCGGACTTTTGTCTTTATTTCTCGCAGCTGCTTGGGAGATCGATCAGTCGCGTTATTTAATTAATCGTCACGAATGGTAATAAACTCCACGGACGTTGTAATAAAATGGTTTGTGTATTAAAGAAATTGTCATGAGATCGATAAACCTAACCGGGGGTTGGCTTGTGATTGAGACGATCAACCGAAACTGATTTAAGTTATTATGTGACGAGGATGTATGATGAGCTGTTTATATTCTGTACAAGATTAAGTCAATCGACTGCATGATATCCGCAAAAAGGAAAGCCGGGGCCAGACCTGACAAACTCCATCAATTCTCCCTCTACCAATGATCGCAAGTGACAAAAAACCACACATAATAGCGCAACCAATCAGCAAGACGCCCCGAAGAGATACAAAATACACTCAGCGAGTCGTAAAATATCAATGTCCTCGCAAATACTGTTACAACTTGCCCCGGTCTACTGAGCTGTCTTCAACGAGCAACGCCGAGAAATTCAACAACGATCGAGCGAGTCCGGCGCGCGGATGCAGCGCTCAACAAGGCAGGCTGAGGAAGCACTGGTCATCCGTTAATTAATTAACCGTTAGAGGACCGATGGGCACGCGATGGTTATGCGCGAGGGTACGAGTTGCTCTCTCGCGATTGCAATAGCAAGACCGTTGAGAAGAAAAAAACGCGTTTTGCACGGATATCGGTAGCCGAAGCGGCGAAGGAGCTGCAGCAGGAGCACCAACGGTCAGTTGGTTTTGACGCGCTCAGGTGGAACCAAGATGGCCGACGGTGCGGCCCCCGAGGGCTTGAACGAGTGGGGGTAATGACGCTCATCACCCGACAGTGTTTTGTTATACCAACAACGCCGCGGCTGCTCTTCGCTTCAACCTCGAAACCCGCACGAGGTTCTCGCGAGTGAGCGAGACATTTGAGATCTCATCCCGCGATATGAAGACCCCTTTGTGCTCTCTCGTACCTGTCTCTTCACTTTGCTTTTGCTCCTTTTCGCCGGTCTTGATCTTCTCTTTCTCGCCACTTTACGAACCTCGTGTTTTACCGACTACACTCGTTTCTGGATACGAAAGATGCACGTACGAAGTACTTAGACTGATGAGTACGTGCGTACAACGCGTGACTGACTCTTATTCGTACTCTCGGGAAGATTTTTTTCTTCTTCTTTTGATAGGAATACGCATGAATCGCTCCATTTTGGCTAATCGCCTGTGGGCTTGAAGATTGCAAATTTTTCTCTCAAGCGGAACTTGTTGCTATTGCAGTTTCGTAACATTTTTATTTGACTCGTTGTTGTAAGCGCCATCGCACGAAGGGCAATTTTTAATTGCTCCAAGTGATCCGAATAACTTGAATGTGAGGTAAATTCGTTTTTCGAAGAGTGCAACTCGTGAACAGCTCCTTCTCGATGATTTATAGTCGGGATACAGGTCGTTGCATCTAATTAATAAATCTTGCGGATAAATTGATTATTCATCATATTTATGGTTTATTATACATAAATCATCATATAACTCATTTATAAATTATTTATTATCAACAGGTTATTATTTATCATCGCGTTTCGAAATCCATATGACCAGCTGGAGCCGTGATGATAATTGTAGTGTGAGATAGTGCAAGTTGAAGCACAAAATTACTCAGTATCGTGAATATTTAGGTTAGCATTGTAATCGCGTATTTTAATAGATTCAAACGCCTCACTCTCGTTATTATTTACCTCATAAATTGCCATTCTCAGCTCGGACTGAATAAAGTGATTGCACGCTCAGGAATCTTGAGTTCAGCCGGTTACCTGAACTGAAATTCTCCGTTACGTTCACGCTACTTTTATACCCCGCCTTAAGAACTCCACAAACGCCGATTTAGATGAACCCTAACAACCCCAAAAATGCAGAACCAAGCTCATAGGCTTTTCACCGAAAAAAAAACCCGGTAGCCGAATCGACTCCCATAAATTTCGTCAACGATTCCACCTTCCGCAATCATAACCCCTTCGAGAAAAAGCGCGAAGGTCGCGCAAGCCCATTCCGCTCCTTTTGGGCGCCTTGGCCTCGCTCCCGCATCTCCAACATGCTTCGCGTCATCTTCCGGTGGCGTCGTATCCGCTAAAACGACTAAACTGTGAGCATCACCGGACGGATGATGCATGAGGTGTGTTTAGGCGCGCGATAGTGACGTGCTCGAGCGAATTTCGCGCTACGGGAGCCGCTTCGAGTGACGCGAACTCACGGTTACATCTTTCTCTACGTCTTTCTTATTCTCACTTTAGTCCTCTCAATCTCTCTCCCTCTCTCTCTCTCTCCTCCATGAGTTATCCCTCTCTCTCTCTCTCTCTCTCTTTCTCTCTCTTGGTCTCGAAGCCCTTTTTATCTCTCTCTAATACGCCCAGCCACGACTAAATGAAAAGAGCGAGGTATAAAATCGCGTTACCCTCGCGATCGGCCCGTTTCTCCGCAGGGTTCGCTCTTCGTCTCGCTCTGTCGCATCCCAACCCGACCCGGGATAGAGCCGTCAGAGCCGCGGGGGGGCTCCGGTTCCGCGGCGGACCCCCCGCTGGCCGCCATCTTGGCTTTTATTAACGAGAAAGGAATCGCGCGCTGGGCCCAGCAGCCGGCAACGGCAGCGAGGATCGTCGAGGATCAACCGGTGTTGCGCGAGAGATAAAGATGTGCTGCGATCACTGCGGGGTAGAAAATGCAACAAGGATGAGTGAGATGAAGAGATGGGGCAAGTGCGAGACGACAGTGATGCGCGTGCTTTATGAGAACGAATTCATTACGAAATAACCGCAGGCGCGATGGTCGAGCTTCGGTACGAGATGCTGCACGCTATGGGGAACTATGATAGTGCTGGGATCGTTCGTTTGCGGGATAAAATGATGGAATGATGGAAAATATTGATGTTGGTGTGTTTAGCCGTGTGAGGATGTGGTTGCTGGTTTGTTTAAGTCGTGGAAATATGAGGATGTTGCCCGGAAGGATGTGAAGCTGTTGTGCAATGTGACATTGGCGGTATGTGCATCCGAAATATTTGACACGAGCTGGGAGGTGGTGTGACGGGCGAAGGGGAAACCATTTGAGAACAGAATTGGGGAATAATGAACAATTTATTTTCGATGAATAAGTGATAGCGTAAAATTAATAGAATTTGGCGCGATGGAATACAAGTTGGATGGACCGTTGGATGCAGACATTCGATCGAAGGAAACAAAGACCTTGGGCAGTTATTTTAGGGACAAGGGTGATATGAATTAAGGGTTAGCTTAATTCTGCATTGAGTTTATTGCCTTATTCGATCAGTATGAGATTTAAAGGTGGTGAACGAATTTTTCCTCTGTTAACCAAATAATTTTTTTCTTTCCGCCTTCGACTTTTATCTTCGACCTTTGTCGTACAGCTAGAAGAAGTAAGGGTATGTAACGGTGGAGAATATTTTTGCCAAAGCCGTGCTGGTTCATTAACCCTAGAGTAGTCACCAGATGAAAGAATCTCAGCCGCACATCTTTTTTTTTACTTGCAGATTATTGGCAGATGTTTATTGGAAAATTAGAGTTCGTTCTTTGAAGTTTTTGGAAATAAATTATATTTTTCTCGTATTAAATCAAATAATCAGAATGGAAGAATGAAAGTAATTAGACGGCAGGAACGTCGGAATACGTGGATTCCCTTACAAGGTGACCAGAAAAATTTGTTGCTCGACTAAAAGATCATTTTACAGCAATAAAGTCAGATAACTGAATTATAGAGTAATTATATTATCCGGAAATCACGTGGTCTATTTCAGTGCTCTCGCATTTAGTATACATTATATCGTTGCCGTAGCCAAGCTCACGATAATCCACGCTGATTCCGCGAGCATGTTTCTCAACGAAGTTTTACACCGCAAAAGTTAATGCCGACCTCCGCGATCGTTACTCGGAACATTATACCCTATAATCGATATTGCCTTTGACTCGTCGATGTCGTCAATTACCGAATGTCCGGCGAACGAGCCCGCGATCGCAGATCGACCGTACGAAGTTGTAGAGATGTACGGGATTTATACATATTGGAGTGGTTCTCATTGGGGTCATGTTCGAATTCTAAAAATGCCGGGGTTTCAATCGATTCCAAAACAACTTATAGAAATCCTAAGCCTGGGTTGACGTTTTTAGTCGAATTCTTACTATGCCCTGATATAAGGTAAAGTTTTAGGTTTGAAATACGGGCAATTTTTCTATTGTTCGGTAATTATTTTGGCGGAGTGGCTAATTATTCCTGGAAAAATCCAATATCGTATGGAATTAACGGGTATGAACCCTACTTTCACCAACAAAAATAAGGAAATATATAGGTCATCTCATGCTCTTCGTTTACACAGTCTATAAACCGCACGATCTTCGTTAGAGAAACGGTATAAATGTTGAATGAGATGACCCATATATGTCTATTTTTTTGGGGTGAAAGTAGGGTTCATACTCGTTAATTCCATATGGTATTAGATTTTTCCCGCAATAATTAGTCACCCCGCCAATATAATAACCGAAAAATATATGAATTGCATGTATAGCCAAAAACTTCACCCTGTATCAGCGCATAGTAAAATCTAACTCAAAAACATCGAATCAAGGTCAACATTTTTGTATTTTTTAATTGAAATCAATAACCACCCCGGCGCGATAAAAATTCGACAATGTCTCAAACAAAAACCGCCCTAATACATATATACGGTACTTATAGTCGCCGTACACGTGCGAGTTTATCGTGTACAGATGCATATGCGGAGCTTCGTAATGCGCCTTTCGCACCGTTATATTCTATCGCAAACCGATGGAGAGCTGGTTCGCGTGGGCGGCTTGTACGAGGCGTCGCTTTAACGTTCCGCATAAATTCCGGGATTGTAACAGCGGGTGAGAAACGAAGAGGGTGGGAAGAAAGAAAGAAACGGATGGCAAGCGATCGCGGCGCTTCTCCAATTTCTCTGCAGTAAACGTCAAGCCAATAAGAGAGTCGACCGGTCCGCAAGGAGCGAAACTCGCGGTACTCGCGCGAACACGGTTAAACCGTGGCTCTCATTTGCTCGCCATCGTCACCTTTGTCTCGAGATTGTAGGGATCGCGAGAGGCTTCGGGAGGGGCGGAGAGGGAATCACTAATGAAGAATCTGGGAAACCTACATTGGTCCAAGTAAAAAAATTATATATTGTGTAGGTATGAACTATTTATGGGATTGGGCATGTATAGTCTATATATGGTCTATGTATGGGTGATATAATGACGATATAAAATTTTTTACTATTTTTTTTCTTTCTGTTTTATTATTGTTATTCTTTGCGCTCTATAGGATTGGACATAGATAGTCTATGTATAAACCATATATATTCTGTCCATATAGAATATATAGAATTATATTAGTAATAAATAATAATAATAATAATAATAATAATATTAAATAATCATTATTATTATTAATTATAATAACAATTAATAATAATAATAATTATTATTATTATTAATTGTTATTATAATTAATAATAATAATGATTATTTAATATTATTATTATTATTATTATTATTATTTATTACTAATATAATAATAATAATAATAATTATTATTATTATTATTATTATTATTATATTATTATATTATTATTTTATTATTATTATGTTATTATTATTATTATAAATTATTATTATTAATTATAATAGTAATTAATTATTATTATTATTATTATATTGTCCTATATGTATGACCAATTCCATACATAATTTGTATATAGACTATATGTAATTTTTTTACATATGGGATATAGTCAATAGATCAATTATATACAGTCGATATATAGACTATATATATGCCCAATACCGTATACCTATAGTTTATATATAGTTTATATATAATTTTGGAAGGAAGGTTGGATCAATCTTTTGATTTTCATTATTTCGCGTTTTCAATAAAGAAGGATTCTATGACATTGCCTATAGTCGTCATATTTCCTAAAATCCTCTTCCGTAAAATACGTTTCTCGTTTTACAAAAGAGTCCTGCAAAAAAAGATTCCAAACAATCGGCCCTATAGTCGTCCCGCAGCCATTAAAATTTTTCGTAACAATTTTACGGACAAAGAAACACGTATGACCCCTTAACGGAGCAGCTCGTATTTCAAAATCCGTATATTAACATAATACCTCGTACACGCCCTATAATTGCGACCCAATGGCCGCGCGTGTACGAGCACGTGTGGACGGGACTTAATGAGCCACCATAACCACACCGCCGGATAAATAAATAATCATATTCATTGTGTGAGCTACGTGGATATGCGTTTCGTTCAACGGTGAACTGCATACACGTCATCGCAACGCTCTCGCGAGAGTTCGAGATGGTTTCCCGAGCCTCGACGACCAGAAACGCATTCATCTTGCCTCTCTGACACTGTGTTTATTAAAAATAATGACTCGAGCTCGCCTCGCCGTCCCGTGCGGTTGCTTTCGTTTTTCTTTCTTTCCTTTCTCCACTCCGATTCTTATCTACATCATTCCACCGCGTGAACATTTATTTCGTGTTACCGTGGACGAGAGAAAAGAAAAACAGTTATCGTACGTGTTTCGAAGATTCGTCGGTGTTAATTGCGAAAATTGTGTTGATGATGTAATGAGGCTCGAACGAGAGAGTCATTGCTTAGGATGCGACATTGTCGTACGGGTCTTCATGGAATTCTGCGAAAAATTGAAGCAGTGCGTATAATTTCGCGGTTTTTTTTTTAATCGGGCCTATGACACACAGATTTTCGACCACGATTTTGATTAAGGGGTCGTATGTGGTTGTTCGCCAGAAAATTAAGGGATTTAAAAGTTTTTTTTTGGCCAAGTTGACATAATTCTATTAAAAAACACTGTACAGTATCAATTCCAGTATAGATTGAGGTACTAATATGCATTTTTTTTATGAAAACTATTTTTTTTTTACAGAACTATCGCATTTGTCCCCGAACACCTTTTTCTGGATATAACTACAGTTGGGATTTTAACTGAAAAAAATAGAAATACACTTTAAATATTTCTCAATATGTCTGTGAAATTGAAATCCTAACAATATACGATAAAATTGTTCAAATCAAGTATTGTCAGAGTGAGCAATGCATGACAAAACGTCTGGATCAAAACAATCTAGTCTGCCATTGTGGCGACAATTAGTGAGAGCCATAATTTCATTTTCGGACTAATCAGTTCGTCAGTATTCTAGGAAATCCACCTTGGATCAGATACACTTCACAACGGAACGTCTTAGCAAGTGCGATTTAATAGATTAAAGGATTTTTGTAACACACGTTCTCACGACACCACCTCAAATCTCAATCAACTTCCTCCAATCTACGGTGGCTAAACACACATCATTTCTCTGCCCCCTTCATTAATATTCCACGAAGCACCCCTTCAGATTGGGAATCTCTGGTTCGAGCAGAGGTCGACGAGTTACCAAACGTGATGCGTTACACGAAGAGTCGAAACAAAAACCCCATAAAATTAAGAACTGTTCCGTTGATTTTGTACCAGCAGACGTAGTGCGAGACAGCTAAATCATCCTGCAACCCCTAAACTCCGAAAACGTGGTGTAATTTGTTCACCGGCCACGTAACAGTCTTCAAGGTAGAGCGGATGTGTTCTATGGGAAATGGGACGACCAGCAGCGTCACAGGGTTCACCATCGACGGTAAAAGCTGCGATGGCATCGGATAGCCGGGAACGGGGCAGCATCCCCGCGAGGGAGCAACGATGGGACCACCTGATCTTTCTCAGGATACAGGATTGAATCGTTCCCCATGAGATACTCGCATCTTTTCTCGATGGGGAGCCAAAATAGAGCCAGAATTTTTACGCCTTCGGGATCGCGTCGCGTGTCTCAATTTATAGATTTCAAAATGCCGAAGTGCATATCGTAGCCGAAGTATATAGGAGACGATTCTACGGGTAACCAATTAAAAGGCTCGACATAATCGTGACGGAATTCTAGTTACAACCATAACAACAACATCCATGGTTGTCGATTTTATGTGAATGTATTTTAGGCGTTCCGATAAATAATGACGATCGTGTTGAGAGATGACGTTCTTAATAACTTCGTTGGGAGAAACTGATGACATCTGTAGCGTTTCGAAGGGGAAACATACGCCATAAAAAGCCAGTTTGTTATCAATTATCATTGTGCAGAAAGCATTGATTTTTATAGCTTAAAAAATTTCGAACTCTGTACCAGAAAAAGACTTTCTCTTTCACTGCAGCTAGGATGCACCGCGTTCTCCTCGCTCCGAGGCTCAGCCCGACCTTGCGTCACATTCCTAGAACAAAAATCTCGCTGGTAACATTCGTTGATCCTCGCTACTAACATAACCGGAGACCATTCGTCCGTGCCCGTATTTGTAATCGTGTATTCGTCAGTTGAGCCACGTCAAAGACGTCGTGCTTTTTCCAATAACGATTAATGAAAACAGCATCTCGTATCTCTTGCTATCGATGAAAAGATAAATGATAGGGCATGACTACAGTTTCGAACTCTTTCACAGCAGCGTTTAAAGTATGCAGAACGAAATAGAGACAGCGCGCAAAGGATAGCAAAAGAGATAAAGAGAAAAAGAGAGAGAGAGAGAAGTGAGGTTAAAACGAACGATAAAGATTTCCTTAATGAATTCAGACGTTCAGTGAGAGTTATTGAACATATCTCGTGACTGAACGTAGACGACGGCGTATACAAGCCGAATGATGTTCGTGGGATATCCGATGTGGGTTAATTGATTGCCGTTAGGTGTACATGCGACTCTCCGACTCACGTTCTCCCGATCGGGTCCGCGACGTTGCCGCTAGTCCAAGAACCGAAGGACGAGCTCACTTCGAACTGGTCAGCCCACAGGCGGGACAGGAAATTATGTTCTTCACGTTTTTTTTTTCTTCTTTCATTTTTCTTCTTCCATCTTCTTCTTCGTTTTTTCGAAATTCTTTTCGAAAAGTCTCTACGACGGGGGTTTGCGCGAAGGCGCACACGGACGTGCGCGCGACGAGTCCAGCGCGCCGGAGATAACCAGCCACCAGGAGCATACTCGCCCGCGAGATGGACGGACGGACACCGCCAACAAATGGTCTTGCCAGTACAAGATCCTTATCTTAGGAGTGGTATATTTATGTGAAGCTCGCGTAGGTAATCTACCTACCGAGAAAACCAGGCTCGGGGCCTCCTCGAACACATACAAGAGTTCTTCGTCTCTTTTCCTCCGGCTCTCGTCCTATCTTCGTCCCAACCGCGGTAAGAAGCGAGGAGAGCACAGACCCATCCAATTCTCTTGGACCCCAACGCCCCCTCCTGCCCGCCCCCCCCCTCTCGTGCACGCGCGCCTACGTTCTCACACCGGGAAAGACACGGAGCTCGTGCGCGATCTCGCGTGATCGGATTACCAAGAGCGAACCGGCACGAGGTTCGAGGAAATTTGCGGCTCATCAGTGAGACCCCTCTTCATCAAGAGAATTCACTTAAATATCAGAATAACAACGCGCAACATATTCTCGTTCGTTTTCTTCGCTATTTTGCACAACGTTATCTTTATCCGCCATCGGTTTCGCGATAATACGTAAATGGGGTATTCCCCGGGGTTAACGACGGCAATGGGAACGGGGCGGACGGCGAGATGCGAAGTAGTAGGAGGATAAGAGGGGCAATTAATTAGCGACTTATTCGCGGGCGGATTGCCGATGTATCGGAGGTGTTTAATGCAGTTTCATTGCAAACGTTCGGGCTCTGTGTCTCATCGGGAAGATGAAATTATTGTTTATCGCAGATATTATTATTTACGAGTTCTATATTATAGATATATATATGTAGGTACATTATTCATATCATAGATCAAATAAAATAATTATATGTTATTGTTATTATTATTATTTAGTACAAATGAATAATATCGTTATATATTATATTATTTATTTGAATTACCTATATGTAGATATATATTTTATAATACGGATGAAATAGAATAATTACATGTATGTATTTATTATTATTATTATCATTATCATTATTTAGTACAGATAAATAATATAATAATAATAATAATAATAATAAGTATACATAATTATTTTGTTCCATATTTTTTTAAATATCTATGTTAAATTTCCATTGATTTTTAATGTTTTAGATAGTAGGAATAGTATTTGATTCACCATCCGAAAAACCTGTCGAAAGTATTAATACACGTTATGTAAAATTAGTGTTAAATCACTGGCTAGTTCCTTACCGACAGCCACCCTCACGCAGCATTTTCCAACCATTATCCCGATCACTTTCAATCAATTTCAATTCCTACTCGCCATACTCCACCTCAATCCTCATTTCTTTCGCACCGACATTGAAACATGAGACATCACATGCGCGAAACAATTCTTTCTCCGGAAAAATAACGCGAACACTCGTGACCCGAGAACGCGAGGGCAAAGTGGACGAAGCGAGAAAGGGTAGAGGATTATTCTTGAACGGTACTAATTGAATGGATACGAGCGAGGCAGAAAGGGTTGAGCGGTTTGAAAAAAAAAAAGGGATGAGTAAGAAGCGCGCCGGGAAAGACGTCTCACTCGATTGAGTCGGAACTTGGTTGCTGCGAGGGTTAAGCCGAGATGCTGTGGAAGAACGAAGAAGGTTATCTCGTGCGACTGCGGAGAGAAGGAAGACGGTGGATTGAACATCTCGCGTTTGCTCGGAGAAGCGAAACTGCGTATGTACTCATGCTACATAACGAATACCACCGTAATGCTGTACCGTGTAGCAGCTTGACTCGAGGCTTTCCTCGCCGGAGAATCGTGGAATGGAAGATAGATAGATAGAAAGAGAGGACGAGAGAGAGAGAGAGAGAAGTAAAGAGAGAGGAAGAAAGATAGAACGAGGGACGTTAAAAAAACAACGAGGGAGAGAGGGAAGAAGCACAAGTGGTATAATCGTGATAAGCAGGTGATAGATGCCCTTCGGGGCCCAGTGTCGGGGCCCTGCCACGGACAATGGCTATTTGTTTCTGCCTCGCCTCTGCTCTCCCTCCATTCTCATACGGGCCCGACATTACGCGACTCCTCCCCTCTCTTGTCCTCCCCCCCCCCCCTCAACCCTCCCTTCCGCCCCATCTTGTCCTCATTCCCGGCGTGTGTGCAACACGCCTGGGCTCAGCCTCTCGGTATACGTCTTTCTCGCGCGATCCCGAGCCGATGGAAAAAGACGGAGGCTGCGGAGCGCGAATCTCGTCGTGCGAGACTTCGGTCTAAATCACATCGACAGATAATCACAACTTAATTTACCCCCTGCGGCCCACGGATAGCCGGTACAAGTCGTGATGCGGCTGTGGATTCGCGTTTCGCTGTCGCGGGGCCAAGGAACGAGCTCTCGGGGCCTCGCAGAAGAGACTCCGAGATCGGAGTGACCCGAAGAAAGAGGCGCACGGTCGAGTCGATAGGACGAAGAAGGAGACGGAGGACGTGGAAATGGTCCACAGACTCAGCATCTCGCGTATGCGCGCTACCGGCGTGTGTCTTCATTCATTGTATGCAGATTCGAGATTCAAACGTCTGGTCGTGAGAGGCCCTATTGGACAATCTCTCGACTCTGGCGACCTTACAGTGATTCCTCGGCTTAAACGAAATATTTGTAACACTCTATAACAGTCCCGCTATGGTACGTTCTTTTTTATTTATTTTTCTTTATCTCGTTTTTCTCGACTCACGATCTTACGCTCGGCATCTTGTTACATACCTGCGTACTCGGATAATCCATAGTTCCTCGCCCATTCGGTTGACAAGATTAAGAGGCGGTAATAGATTACAACGTCGTGTCTCCGGTGAGGTGCGTACGTGGCCTGTTTCCTAATACGCGTTGTATCTGCGTCGTTGGGCCAATGAGCGGACGGAGACTGCGTCGAGGTCTTGCACGGATGAACGGTAATGGGGTTTTTTTTTTGCAATTTGTGAAATGTTCGTTTAATTTGTTAATTGGATTGGGATGGAGAAGTTATTTCGCGAATTCCGGGTTCCCACGGTTGCGGGCTTCGGTTTGACGGTGGTGTATTAGATGATGGTAGATTGAACGGTGAAGTACGAGAAGGGCTTATGTGGTTCAATACATTCTTATGAGCTGTGCAGTTTTCATACTCCGTGGAAGCATTTGTGATTCCAAAAATGAGGTCTTTCACCCAGAAAGATACAAATTTTGGTTGAAATAAAAATTCCTTTGTCCACGAACTAGTCAATATAATTGGGAACGGTCTTGCGGAAAAAGCAAATCGATCGGTTTCAATTATTGTCGAGAAATCGTCCTCACCGCACGAACACTTTATAAAAAATGAGATTCCGAGATAGTCGCCCTTAAAGTTTTGTCATTCTAGGTTTCTCGCAGATATAATTAATTTTCTCAAACTAACATAGTGCTCAGATTCTCATTAAATTTCGAAAAAAATGTACTCAAAATTATGTACTTTAAGAAAATTCAAAAAAAAATCTATTTTTCCGACCCAAACAATTATACACAACCTCTTACGTTCCCAATTGATATTTGTTAAATAGTACAAATAAATACTCATCGCCCCGTTCAGACCCGCCCTTAATTTTGACCTAAAGACTGCCAATCACGTGGCGCTAGATGCTCTGACTTCGGATACGAGAGGTTGGGCTATGACTGGCCCTTCTGTACTCGCTTATCCCAACACAGCATCCTTCTTCGGAGAAAAAGAAGAAACGGACGAAGAACTCGCCACAGATGCGCCGAGTTCGCGCTACAAATATACCTACACGCTGATGTTTCTCCGACTCTTGCCACGCTCGCTCGTCGGTGAGCGCCGCGATGATTAATGACCATCGGCGCTTGGCCAACTCGTTAATGACGCCGTGACTCGGCCAATACGCTAACTAGCCCTTTCGAGATTAAGGCGCCCTGCGCGAGAGGACTTTATACGGCCTTAACGTTTGAACGTACACGAGCGAAGGTGGGTGTGAGCATCTCGCATGCGTGCACGACCTATGAGTGATTCCATCACCCACGGGCGGATAAATGGGAGGTGGAGGGAGTCAAAACGACGATTCATCAGCCTCCGTTATACTTCCGTTTCCATTCTACGTCTCGCCTTAACGTTCGGGCTAGTCACGATCGCGTCGACCGAAGAATCAACCTTTCACCGCTATTTGTGCATTTAGACTGTTGAGAGGAATTCTTTGTGTCATATCTATTGGAAAATAGATTTTTGTATCGGCACGGATTTGACACGAATCGACAACGCTTGGGCGCTGTGTCTAATCGAGAAGAGAAATATTGTTCAACGTAGAGAAATTATTGGAATAATAATGTGATAATAATAATAATGATAAATACACATAATTATTTTATATTGGACTTTTTCGAATATATATTGGAATATTGTATTTCACCTGTAATATGAATAATATACATGTCTCGTCTATTATTATATTATTTATATATTATTCATATTACAGGTGAAATAAAATATTTCAATATATTTTCGGTAAAATATAAAATAATAATAATAATAATAATAATAATAATAATAATAATAATAATAATAATAATAATAATAATAATAATAATAATAATAATAATAATAATAATAATAATAATAATAATAAAAATAATAATTATTATTATTATTTCATATTTTAATAATAATAATAATAATAATAATAATAATAATAATAATAATAATAATAATAATAATAATAATAATGATTATTATTATTATTATTATTATTATTATTATTATATTTATATTATATTATATTATATTATATATAATAATAATAATAATAATAATTATTATTATTATTATTATTATTATTACATTATTATCTAGTACAAATAAATAATATAATATATAATTATATCATCCATTTTTACTGAATAATAACTCAACAATAATAATAGGTATACATAATTATTTTGTTTTGTATATTTTTTAATATATATTGAAATATTTTAGTTCATCTATTTCATCTGTACCTATATAATACAAATTCTGTAAATCATATGATGTATAATTATATTCTATACCACATAATTCAGATTTATAATATTTTTATACTAAAAAAATAGGTCGAGTGCTGAATCCATCATTTCAGAATATCGATAATTAACTTTTCCCGACTACTGCTACGGCCTGCCACGAGATACGCGTCATGACAGCGAATTCGGGTCTATTGAATTCATTTCCGCGAGTGATCGGGGCAACAGTTGTCGAATGATCGATCGTTCTTGGTTGTGCGAGAATAATCGATCGTCCCGATTCGACGGCGATTTCTTTTTTTCTCCTACCCGTCGTCGTTTTCATTAGCCATCCATTGACCGAGCTTGAGCCAACGCGCTCATGGAACTGCTCTATCTCACGCTAGATCCATTCGAAACCTCTAATTACACCGAATCAACCGCATAACGATTCCATCAGATGGTGACACGCCGCAATGAGGTTTCCCCTATCTTATTAAATCGATGGTTCTAGCTGGATTGAGCCGTGTTGCAAGTAACAATATTGTAGAAACCTTTTTTTTTTTTGAGTCACACATGTACATATAGCTAACGAGCTATACATTTTATTATTCATTCGTAGCATGCCACAATCTGATCCTGTCAGATGTAAAAAGGCTTTGACATAAAAAAAAGATTAGCTTGTAACCCTTACTCAATAATTAGTAGGCAATTAAAATGTATACGTAATGTGCGGTAAATAGTGCTTCTACTCCATTCTAGGAGTAACGTTTGGATATGTTTTTTTTTAATGATCTCTTGTCATTTAGTAATCGCTCTTATTTCGTCACGGCGTGTAACAAGATTGGAAAATCAGGCAGTAACGTTTGATCAAACGCAGATCCTATCAACAGACTTATGGGTCGGTAATAATTTCCATGCATGATGCAATTCTTGTAAGTCATAGGTGAGTAAAATGTAAACGACGTTTGAGGTTAAGGGGTTATATCGAGTGGCTTGTGAGAAAATGGAGGGTTTTTTATGATTTTTTAAGCCAGTTCAAGATAATTTCATTAGAATACACTATACAGTATCAATTACACCATATATTGAGGCACTTACATGCATTTTTTCACGAGAAAATGTTTAACTCTGAGGGAACTATCGAAGTTCTCCCAGAACACATTTTTTTGAAAGATGGAACAGCTTCTCTGAAATATAACAAAACCAAAAAGTTTTCGTTAGCACAATATTAAGCGCAGTTCTTGAACGAAGGGTTTATCGAAATTTCGATTTTGAAAGCATTCTCCCAATTTTTTCCGAATAATTTGATTTCAGTGATTTAAAAAATTCGGTTTATGACCCAAAAATAAATTTTTTTAAATCGAAATTTTGCTGAAAACTCGCTCGTTCAAAGAAATCCAGATTTTTTTTCCTCACAACGAGCTTTCATCAATTCAATTTTCCATTTCCATAGAAGATTCGATTCCCCTATTCACCTCTCCGTCGATAAACGCAAATTCCACACTCTATCCATCCCGATTTTCCAATATCCCATGCCGATATATTTCTCCGTCCCTCCCTTCGCAAATTTCGATCATTCCCAAGTCCACGGATCATCAAAAACACACACGCTATCCCGAACATCGCTGCCGTGATCTCACTCGATTTTCAAAATCGTTCGCTCAACGAGCCGAATAGACACACAACGATCGTTCCCAATTCTCCAGCCCGCGTTTTCCTCACCGCCCATCCGCGGATATTCCATTTAATGCTCCCGAAGCCTTTATTCGAATACGCACGCGAGGATCGAGCGAGAGAGTTATCCAGGATCCTGCCGGGATTGGTTACGAAGACGTGCGAGAGCGAGACGGAAAACTGCGCGCCATCGCCGTCAACATCGTCGAAGCGGACTACCAACACCATCAGCATCCAGGATAGTCGTTAAACCGGCACGTCGACCGTAACCGAGCCTCGCAGTGCGTTGGAATATTGCCTCCCGGGTAATCCTATACACCCTCGTGGAGAATGCTTCAACGGAGAAACCGTTGATGGTCAGCGAAGCACCGAGCCCAAGTTGCACGTGTACGAGAATACCGCAGTCTCGCGCGCGTGTACCGCACGTACGCGGAGACGGCTGGTTCGGTTGGGATATTGAAATAGACCTGCATAGATATCGACGCATGCAGTCGAGTGCGTCATCCGGCTTTGCGGGATGAAAGGAGGAAAGAAATTGACAAACTGCTTCTTTCAAATTTTTAATAGAGGGGGCAGGGGTTAGATCGATATGGAAAAGCATATTTTCGATCATTTTTTTTTTTGACGACACGGTTGATATATATTTGTTTGTATGATGAGTACTCAATGAAGTAACATTTGAAAAATATTCAATAAAATTTTCATTAACTTTGATGAACAAATGAACCATTGACGGAGAATCATAACTTATAACTCATCGCTGGATTATCTGAGATGAAAAAAAAAGAAATGATTTTATTAGGTGATGAGTTTCTGCAGGTAATCAAGTCGATTTTTTTTTATATAACTCGGTGGTTGGGTTAACTCATGGTAGCTTTGTGTGAAATCAATTCGCAGTTTGTTCTCCGTCTGAAGTTCGGTCACTTTCGACCAATCTTTACCCAATTTTATATCTACATAATGCACTTAAGATAGTATCCTCGATACTGCAATAGTCAACATCATGGCGATATATCATGGCGTGATCAGCCTACGCAGTACTCGGATGTGCCAACGTCGCGTGTTATGATGTCGAGCAGAAAGAGAGAAAACATTCGAATCAACGCGCTCTGACATATTGCTTGAGAAATATCGCTGTCAAAACCTGTCAAAAGCTACATGAGAAATAGGGCACAGGGTCCAACCTTCCTCGCAACGTTGCCATGCCTACCAAATCACGACCAACTTCTGATATAAACAGTAATTTTCCGATGTTTATTTGCTTATTATTATCGTCATACTCTCTACATCTGTACTTTGAAGTGTCCAAAATGATTTCTGGATATTAAAATTGCATTCTATCATTTTCTATCAAAATTTGAACGGTACTTCTTTGTATTACACGCAATTCAATGAACAAAATGCTTGATTTTCCATAAGGCTCCATGTTGAACCCGTGAAAATAAAAATATTAATATCTCTTTCCTCGCGTACTGAAAAGTCATAAAAATTCAACTGAATCTTTTCTAATCAATACCTACAGGTATGTCAACTTTTATAAAAATCCAAACGGTAATTCTCTAAACGAGGATACTGCCTTAAGTGATATTTCGTACCCACAGCGAGTTCGGGTTTAATCAGTCGTAACTGACGCGAGTTCAAGCGAACCCTAATTCTTTTAAAAAATCCAGTCCCATAAAATCCAAAATTCTCCATGTTTTCAGCCCAAATTCAGTGTCAAACATCCGATTTGTGCAAAAATAGCAATACCAATCCTCTCAAATCCTGCGGACTCTAACTCCTTCGCCCTCATTCGCAATAACCAGGCTGATATAGCTTTCATCGTTACAGTCAGGTCCGTACTTACGGAATCGATCCGGATATTGAAGCCGGTCCCGAGTAAAGAAGATAGCTCGAAAAGTTACGAAGATTACAGCTTGAGGGGTTAACGAAGCGAACGAATTGCGGAGATATGGCATAAGCGCATATATACATGTGCGTTAAAACATACACTTTAGGTAGTGTAACCGTAATGCGCGGTTAACTATAGTTTAGCGCGAGCTAAACCCGATGATTATGTTGTCAGGGAAGCAGTGGGTGGAGGCGAAAGTGATCGCTCACCGCGCGAGAATGAGTGTGTGAGTAAAGCCAGCAGGTAGGAAGCAAGTGAGCCTAACTCACTTACACCCTATTTTCTCGTACGGCTATTTTACTCATACTATCGCGCACGCGTTGGTATTGCAATGCCAACGAAGCTAACTCCGCAGGTCGAAGTATTTTACCGAGGCGAGCTCTAACACTCGCGCATAACCTCAGATTTCTCCGCTCACGCTAGTCGGGCGTTGAATCGAATTCGCATCTCGTACGTGAGATTTACCGGAGTCCGGTATGTGTGTGAGATGTACGGTAAAACATTTGAATAGCTTTCTTTGGTGAAGTACTTTCCAACCTGTTGTAGAAGCATGAATTATTTTTGTAACTTGGGCGGTTATGGTCTGGGCAATTCCTGATGTTGATGGGTGTGGGTGGGAGGTTTTGATAACGGCACTTCCCAATGTTTACCGCATTGAGGATCGAAACGAAAAGGATGAAAGACATTTGGAAGTGTCGTTATTGAAACCTTTTAGCTAAACCTATCGATATATCGGGGTTGGGCAAACCATAGCCGCTTGAATTGCATACATAATCAAGCACCATCGGCTGGTTAATCTTAGAAAATAGTGAAAGCATGGACGTAGCATGAGATTAATAATCAGTAGTTTGCGTGATGGAAATCGGCTGAAGCAAAAATTCATGCAGGGTGTAATGTTGGGCCGGAGCCATTCCAGGTGTCATCAACACCATGAGAATCTTGAATAAGGAAAACTTTTCATGGACAATAGAAAAGGTTAAAGAACTGGGTTACGTTTGGTCCCCAGTGAATCCGTTGAATGGCAAAAGATCGGTGAACCTGTCTAGGGTTGAGCCACGCCTGATCATGGTCAACAAATTTCAACCTTTGCTACTTGAATTAGATATCAATAGGGAATAAACTAAAATGAGATGTCAAGTACTGCTCAACGGGATTCGCTAGACTCGAGTCAAAACCACGTTTACCACATAAAATCGTTGATCAAGTTGTGGCTGACGAATTTAATAAGGTTTCATTACGATTTAGGCGACGTCAGCCCACATAAAATCGTTGATCACATAAGTCGTTCATGGCTGATGAATTCTTTAAGGTCTCATCAATATTCAGAACAAGTCTGACCACATAAAATCGTTAGTCAAGTCGTGGCTCATGAATTTCTCAAGGTTTTATCAAGATTTAGGCGCAGTCAGCCCACATAAAATCGTTGATCAAGTCCTGGCTGATGAATTTCTCGAGGTTTCATCAAGATTTAGGCCTCACCCCGCGGTACATTCAACCTCCGTCGATGCGAATATATACATTGATCATGCAAATGGCTGCTCGCCCGTGAACAAGTTACCGGCCAGGCGTACCCGTTCTGGCACATTGCCGTACCGAGCCGGTAAATAGACGTGTACACGTTCCACGCAGTTCACGATGCTGGGTACGGCTCTCGTGCGCCTCGAGCTAGGCTCTACGCGCTTCTCGATATCCTCGTACTCGGCGAAACGCGCGTTAATACCCGCGCATCGGTGTAAGTAAGCCGATTCATCACCATTATCACTGACGGACGAAGTTAGCCGGCAAAGGCGGAGGCTTACCCCGCTGGCGATTCAGGTCTTGCATGGCCGCCCCGCTTGGCCGCTCGCAGAGCTTCGCTCGAGTCCTGCAAGCCACGCTGCTGACTCAAACTCGAACTCCGCGTAGCGGGCTTAAAATTCTCCAATACCGATCTCATCGGTTTGTCGGATTTCCGGCAATGGATCGACCAATTTTGATTCCTGCTGGGCGGATCCCTTTTTTTATGTATTTTCCTGGGATCCTGAGCTCGGAAGATGCAGGATGCTCAGAAACTTGCGGAACCTGAATTTTAACGGTAACCACTCTAATCCCTTGACCTCGATAATCTATTTTGAAAATAATTGTCTCAAGTAGGTGATGTGTTTTTCGCGTCAACGTTGATTCTGCCTTCGATAGGCCAAAGATGTCAAACGTCGATTATTACTCGACTATTTTCACAGGCAATTATTAATAGTGCATCCGCATACCAGAAGTGATTCTCCAGAATCCGATTGGTCTCCCTTCGATTTACTGTAGCGGGGAATCCGCAACAATCTTCATTCATTCTCAAGGATCTTCCTTCCACCAATACCAACAAAAAATAGTTTCCACTACGTGCGTCAATATTCCATTATCCCTTACGCATAATCATAAGCGTGGCATAATCTCCATCCACGTGTTGCGAAACGCAAGTAAATCAAGAGAGCTCTGATAGTCATACAGATAAACTCAAGTAGACGGATAACGAGTAATTAACCAGGTAATAGGCGAAGGAGAAGGCGATCAAATAGACGAGAAGCTGGATCAAAGTGAGTGAAAGAAATAAAGTAAAATCGCAGCCGAGAAATAACCTAAATAGACGAGGAACTTAACCAAAGTGAGTGAGAGAAATAAGGTAAGCCCGCAGCCAGGGAGTTGCTGGTACACTTCACGCAGCAATACAATCAACAAGCCGCAAAAAAAAAGAAACTTGAACGTACCGCTCGTAAATCTGGACACTTAACTGTCCCTGAAACATTTCGTCGGCTAAAAACACCGATGGTTAAATCAACAATCCACCCCGCGCACTTCTGACGAGCCACGAGCAGACTCGAGATTTGAGAGGCTGTGTCTCGAGATCCGGAAAGCGCGAAGCGGAGCGGCCGAGCGCGCGGAGAATGACCGAAAGGTGATGCACGGAGAAAAGAGAATCGACCCGCTATACGGCGCAAGAAGCTTCGGTTATTGCTCGTAAACCGCTCGGTTCCAGGGGTTTTTTTTTTTTTTTTTTTTTTTTAACCGGTGAGAATAAATATTTTCCGATAAGTATATGGCTATGTGGCTTCTCCGGTCTGCCCTTACGCACGCGCCTTCTTCTGCTAGCCGACGAACAACCGGGAGGTTCGTCAGTGTATTATACACCGTGTGGCAATTGCGTTTTGCTCTGCGACCGAAGGTACCTTCACAAAAGGATGTGGAGTATCGCCGGCCATGACTGACCAGCGATAATCCTCTGTCCTGGTGGTTGAAGGAGATTTTTAAAAGCGTTGAAGGTTTTTCCGGCCTGTTTATCGCTGAAACCACGTCAATGATGAATTATTTTGAAGAGAGTTCGGGCAATTGGGTCATCAGACGAAGATTCGTTGGAAAAAATGATATAATGTGGACATTGTCAAAACGTGTTGATTAACCTCAGACAGACCTTTCTATTTTTTGCCACCAGCAGGTCCTCTATAGGGCCGGATTTCCCTGATTGTTTTCCCTATGCATAACCTTTTCCATGGGTCAGAAAAAACTTTGCAGCCATTTTATTCCTCCATGACAGACAGAATGTCGTGTAATTACAATTCATTCCATCGCAATAAAATAAGTAAAGAACTTGTTTATACCACAGAAGAAATAAGCGTTCACTTGCTCAAGAGAATAAAAATAATCCGGCCAGGAGAAGTTTCATCCTTTGAAGGATCCACCTAAGGTTGATTTTTGGCCCTACCTGCTGTGACTTTGACGACGAATATTGGAACATCGATCGCAAGGATAGGCAGCACATGTCAATGCTGTTTCATCTGTGTTCAATGAATCTTTCGACCATTATATGGGTTCACTACAGTGAAATGAATTTTGCTCGTGCAAGATACAGGTACGTACTCATCATCCATGAGACTACAATGTGTTTGCCGCTTGAATGCTCGAGGAGATGTGCTCGAGAATCGCGCGTGACGGCGAGCCATTATTCCCGTTCGATGAAACAATTAGTAGGCTTCGCCGTTGGTTAGGCCATTGTCGTAGGTACTGGTATTGTGTACCATACGTCGCTACAAAATCAAAGCATCTTCGCGTACCACTGAAAATTTATTTCTTCCGGGTTCAATTATCGCAGGTGCAATTACAAGATTCTCGGTGTAAAATTACTACCTTATTTCCTGATCCCTGCGGCCGTTTCGGGTTGTTAACACGGGTTACAATTTTCTAAGCTGCACGTTGAAAATCCTACGTTTATCAGGTAAGATGTTGGGGGGGGGGGGGGGGGGGGTTTTATAGTGATCATTGTGAAGTTAGTTGACTCATCTCAATTTGCCGAGTTTTATCATCGCCGTTACTGGAGAAAATTTTTTATTTTCTTTCAGAGTGCAGTCTTTATAATACAATTTTTAGATAATTACGATAATCTTATAAGTATTTCAATCCTGGCCGGGTTCTTCTACTTTTTTTTTGCATTCATCCGTTGAGGGGGGCCAAATGTCCCCCGTTTGAATTCTCTGTGCGGGTTGGGGTATATACTTCGTTTGAGCGCAGTTGCGACAGCTCATAAACTCGACAATTTTTTATTTGAATTGTAATCTCCGAACAATATAAATCTCTTACTTTAAAAATATAAATCATTACTTTTCCCATTCGCAAAAAAACACATATAAACCTTGCTGTTCGTTTTTTAATGACATAGACAATGGTGCATATTAAGTTCCCCTCATTAAGTATAGAAAAAGAAAACAGTCGTTGAAACAAAAGAAAACCGCACGGATAAACATCCCTGAGCAAATGCTCAGGAGAATAGCGAGGATTCGACCCTGGACAAGTTTGGTCCCGGGAAGTTCCATCTAGGGTTAATTTTCAAAAAATATAAAATGTGTACCCGTCGTACCTACGCTGAGAATTATTCAGTGGAAATGACAATTAGGTAGACACTCCGAGCCAAGGAAGACGTTGAAACTCCGGCGCCGATAAATCCCGATGGCAGCGTACTCAACGCATCCCTTGCAAATTCCCTCAAGGCTTCCTTAATTCCCGATGCAGTACGGCAACATGCAAGAATGAAAAATAAATAAACCCGAGATCTTCCGAGTGTCGAAAAAGAGTTGCGAGTGCAGAGCAGCACAAGCGGAAGCGACAGACGGCTTGGTTGAAGAACGGCTATTGGATGCTGCGCCAACGGCAACGCGAGTTTCGTCCGGCGATTATTGGCCCTCTGCGAGGTGGTGGGCGAGGCGAGCAAGTTTAACGCGTACGCATGCGGCGGCGAATGTACGCAAGAGTGCATGAAGACCACGCACATGTTCGGGCTTGCGTGTATGGCCTTCTGCGTTTATTGTTTGGCCCCCGCTCGAATACACGAAACTATGCCTACCACATTATCGTCTTCACCGGCGGTGTTTTTGAAAGGGCACGCACGGTTCTCCCGTGCGAATCCGGATGGTGGCTTTTGCATCTTGCTAGGTCTCTAGATAAGTCCTAGGAGCCAAATCACCATGTTTATAGCTCCGTGGCATGGATATAGGCGTGGATATGATTATCCTAATAATATACCTAATGTTGTGAGTTTACTTCAGGTGAGTTAATACGTATACCTAATGTTGCGAGTTAACTTTATTAGTGTACATCCAGACCTCGATCTACGTTCTCGCTATTGAAATTCACGACTTTTACACACGCATTGACCATTTCCACCTGGAATTCTCTCACGTGTTTGCCTATTGATCTTACAGGACGAGGGCTCACCCTCCAGATTGTATTACATTGATGAAAATTGCACCCATGGCCTTCGGGACACCGCAACCGATGCTCAAAATGAATACGCACATCAACGTATCCATCCAAACCGCGTACTCCATCCATTGTACATCGCCTCGTCCACGCGGACATCTTGGCCAAGAAGTTCCCACATTCTAGCGAAAATTGCCGCGGTATGTAACGCGTTGAGATTGCACTCTCGTTGCATCCTGTTATTTCCGCGGATTCCACACGACCCCGCGAAAATAGGTAATAAGATAGACGTTGGAAAAGCGCTACCGCGGGTCCTTCCCACTCGCGGAAGTTCCTCTTCGCGGTTTTACCCAGCCTCATGCCCTGTACTCAGCTCGCGGCACTTAAATTTCAACGCAAGACCACTTTTCCGGAGATAACCGCGCTTGGTGTTGCAGCGTTGCTCACTGCGCTACGTGCAAATATCGAGTGTCGAACTGCTCGCTCGATACTCGATTCTCTTTGCACTCTTATTACCGCGATTCCAGTAGTTAACACCGCCTTGACGCTTGGATGTACTTGTTTCGTACCTGTTATTCACCTGCGACCTGATCCTGTCGGAATTGGCTACATTGTGCTACACTGAGATTACACGATGGGTTTGGTAATTTTTCACACCGGATTGTATGGACATTATTGGACTAAAAAAGTGTGATTGAGTGTACGCGGAAATTTATTTGAAATTGAAGTGGAATTATAACGAATGAAAAATTCAGTTGTTCACCGATAAAAAATTGGTTTTACGACAAAAATTTGTTGTGTACTTCTTTAGGTTATTGTTTTTTTTTCACTGTCGTTTAGATTTCTACAAACTCAGTCTAACTTATTAAGAGTCGATTAGCCATGCAATTGAACTGCGATATATTTATTACATCTTACAAAACACCAATATTCCACTCGGAAGCTTAAACGAAAAATCTGTCAGCAAAATAATTTCTCGAACGAAAATTTTTCCACTATTTCAAATTACACAACAAGACAAATGATGCTGCAAAAGGAAACGGATCTCTTCGAAGCAATTAGACTTTCGAACGCTTCGTAATTTTTTTTTCTCCTTTTTTTTTTTAAAGTAACGCAGGTAATAATTTAACGTCGAGAAGATTCGCGTTCGCAAAAGAGTGATTAATTTTTAACGATTCGTGAGAATGCAACGGGTTTACATACCTGAGGTGATTGTGCGTTTCTGTCTGTGTGCCGGAGGACGTTCGCAACGCAGATAAAATGTATGTATGTAGGTGGCGCAAGTTCGTTCGTGTTACGTAGCTGTATCGTATCGTCGCACCCGGTATATGGATTGCCCACGGTGTGTGCCAAGGCGAAAGCAGCTTTTGCTCCTGCCAAGGAGTTTCTGCTCCAGGCCCAGCAGTCATATGTACGGGGCATTGCGTCCCAAGTCACCAGATTGAAACCCTTCTATCTCCCGATGTGGTCGATGATTTTTTTTTCCAGTATCTTCTGGATTTTACGATCTCACTGATTTTTTTTCAGATTTTTCGGATTTTTCTTGACCCCAACTCACCCCATTTATTTTTTTTTATCAAGAGATCCTATTGTGCTATTTTTTAATTGAATGACATTTTTTTCTCAAATAATTTATCCAAATTGAGAGACTTTTTTCATAAATCTGGAGTGGGCTCCTAATGTTACTAATATTTTTTTAAATTCTTCTTCAATTTTGGAAAAAAGTCAATCGTGTAATAATTTCAATGTATGATAGTGGTTTTCTATCTAAGAAAGGAAACAATAATAAAGTCTCGCTTGCCAAAAACCGATATTTCGATTATTTTCGATAGACGATAGATTTATAGATAATTTTCTATTATTTTTTATTGAAATAAAATAATCAAAGAGTCGATTGTCTATCGAAATTAATCGAAATCTCGATTTGTTGCAGGAGCGATTTTATTTTTATTTTTCAAAAGAAAAAAATCATTGTCATTCATTGAAATTTCGGAAAAAATCGCTTTTTCAAAAATTCAAAAACAATTTTAAAAAATATTCGTAACATACATCCCACTCTAATTTTATGACAAAAGTTCTCCAATTTCGATAAAGAATTCGACAAAAAAATATCATCCATTACAAAAATAGTACAATACGAGTTACCTCTCGATACAGAAAAATAAATGCACCGATGTGAATAGAAGTATCCAAAAAATCTAAAAAAAAAAATTAGCGAGGTCGTAGAATCCAAAAGGAAGTAAAAAAAAAAAATCATCCACCACATCGACGGACGGAAGGGTCTCAACCCGGCGATTTGGAACGGAATGCTCCATGCACACATGCCTCGGCGTTCCCGGTAGATAATTATCGCTAACCATCAGCTATTTGCAAGGAATGGCTGATAATTGCCACGTTGTGTTCGGCCTCACCCGAGCGACAACCCATCGCCATTCCGTCTCCGTACTTTATTCTAGGACACTCGTTCAACTTTTAGAAGACCCGCGAACGCGAGAAACCCCGCCGCAGCTGCGGCAATCCGACCCGTACGCGCAGTCCCGCACTTTTCCATACTCGATCCTTCGGACATTAGACTGCGAGCTCGGTCTTCGAGCTTTTTTTCAGTTTCGACGATTACAACGAATAAGTATACACACAGCTGCGACCGGCTCGGCTGTTAAGGCGACTCACTCTACGGCCGGTGAGTTATCTCGCGAGTTGTTTCAATGGTCGCGTTTTGCTTGTAATAAACACGCTATTAGATAGAATGTCCGCGATTTACGCTTATTATTCGTATATCCTTTCGAATTGCTGACGACTGTGTACGCGAATATATGCACGCCGATCGCGAGATCGGTTACGTGTCGGTGCTGCGCTGGCCTTGTCGGGGCGAAATTACGGTGGTTGATAATACGCGGTGCCGGGATCCGAGTGATTATTGAAAGATTATCGGCGATCGTTGATTATCCGATCTTTTCTAAATAACGGTGTGTAAGTGGCACGGCTGGGTTGAGCGACGTACGTGAGAGCGAAACATAAATTACGTTTTAACAGCGACGAGGGGGCTGGTTTAGTTCTTCTTTGGAGATATTTGTCTGACAGAGACCGAAACAACCCTCGTGGCAGCAGAGGATATAAAGACGGGCGGATGCCAGAGCAGACTCCGGCTGAGAAATCTTATCAGTGTAATGGATTTTGGTTTCTTTCGCCAGTAGATCGGAAAATGATTTGCAGGACGTAAATAGTGCGAATGTTTTAGGTTGATAAATAATTTTGGGATGTATGTATGGGGAATAAAATTAAGAC
>CAXAQZ010000679.1:32500-41871 GCA_963971145.1 Sussaba pulchella | reverse complement strand
AATCGATATTCATCAAATTTGACACAAGATTGCATTGAAACGGGTTGTACATGGGTTTCTTAGGTCCCTCGAGTGAAATTTTGTATCGAAAGTATAAATTCAATATGGCCGAAGAAACCGAAATTGTTCAAATTTGGTCATTCTTTATACTTTTGATATTTCTTAAATTTGAGTGACGCACAAGAGACGTTTATTACGATCTGTTTACGGAAAATCATGTGAAAATTCCAAATTTATAACAATTATTAAAAAAATATCTATTAAAAAAAGGAGGGGTGATGAAATATCTCTTCATACTGGGAAAATTCGTTCGGATGCCACAGAGCTGGATCAAGCTCCAAAAAGCTTGTATTTATTTTATATCATAGAATAAATCGGTGTGGTTTGTATTACCGGCGCGTCACTCAAATCTAAGAAATATCAAAAATATGAAGAATGACCAAATTTGGACAATTTTAGTTTCTTCGGCTATATTGAATTTATACTTTCGATACAAACCTTCACTCCAGGGACCCAAAAACTCCATGTACAACCAGTTTCAATGCAATCTTGTGCCATTTGATGAATATCGATTTTTTAAGTCACCATATTGGATCCGCCATTTTGAATTAAAAAAAAATAAAAATTTGTTGAAAAAGTACGTGTATTCCTCTAAAAAACCGTACTAGGTTCATATTTTTCGCATGTCTATTGGCAGTGCTACATAATTATGAAAGAAAGTCGATAAAAATCCTATGTTAATCAAATGGGGAAAAGTAGGAGGCCGGGTGCACCCCTTAATATTGAGACAGAGCGGAGTACTTTTGGGAGGATTTTTTTAAAATTATTTGGAAACATATTATCGGTGAGCGTCGTCAAAATTCGAAAGTCACTTGAATAAGGGCCAGTCTAAGATACATATATACCGAAAGACATCGTAGCGTCTCGAAACGAATACATTTCCCTACCTGACCGTCCATCTCACAAGACGTGACGCAGCTTTACGTTGGTAAAATTTAATTTCCCTTTTTTTTTCGTTAGCCGCCACGTGCATAGTGCCAGATAATCGTGGGAATCAGACATAAGCCCGCGGTGTCAGTACAGCATAAGAAGGACTCCAACGCTTGGAAACTTCGGACGCTCACGTACGGAGGATATTTGTCATGACGTTGAGTGATGTCAACGTCTCAAAATGAATTGCAAACTGTCATCAGAGATGTGGCTGAAACTGGACGAGGTTTTCAAGAGACGCGGTAGCGTCTACAGACGAGTACATTTACTACCTTACCGGCCGCCTCTCGAGACGCTACGGCAATATCATTTACTCCAAACTGGTTGAATATACTACCCAACTTTGTACTATTTTAAAAAATTCACAGCCCTATTCATGAATGTTTAGTTGCAGTGAGGACCGTTCTTCTTTAAGTTAATACTTCTTATGCGACACAAAATTGGCCCTCGTTGTAGGCTGAACAAGAGAATGAAGGAATCGAAGAATTGAGAGAGAAAGAGAGAGTATGATGCGTGAGCCGTGTGCAAGTGAGAGCGACCGAGCTAATGCAGACAGGGGCAGGATCGCGTGCTTCGTCATCAGCAGTATACACGAGTATACGTGTGTTGGTACGGATAGAATTGTAGCTCGCATGCGCACCGTTCTATTCGTTGTTCGTGTGAGCCCACAACTCGCACGGCTTCGTGTGAGTTTATACTGCGTCGTCGTCTCTCATGCCAAATTTTACACAGTGCGAATTTTACAAATGGATCCCGAAGTGGATAAATCGTCGACTAACGCCCCACCTGCCAAAGGTATGTATTCTTTATATATATTTTAACGTAAAAAAAAAAATATATTCCAGGCATTCGAAGGGAGGAGCACACACACACACGCACGCACACACACACACACACACACACACACACACACACACACACACACACACACACACACACACACACACACACACACACACACACACACACACACACACACACACACACACACACACACACACACACACACACACACACACACACACACACACACACACACACACACACACACACACATACACACACACACACCCACACACACACACACACACACACACACACACACACACACATTTACACGCACACACTTACACACACACACAGAACCACACACAGACGAACACACTGTTGTGCCCGCCGACCGTTTTACTGTGTTGGAACGGGAAGGGAGGGCGTTATCATTTAATTATTTATTCTTTAGGGATTCTTTACCGTCGAAGAATTGGAATTCACGTAGAATTAGTTTGTGTGTTGGTTTTATTATAAAGTTACAGTGTTTTTTTACAATTATTGGTACCAACTCGTTCCACTACCGAACCGTGCGTAGCCGGCTGATCCTAAGCACCCGTGAAAGAGTGTAGCTACCGCAGTTCGGGAGTCTCGCTTCAAACAGCGATTCGACCTTAACTCGAAAACTTGGCTGACGTTGGTCGTCACCCTGGTCATTGATATACCCCTGATCAGAGAGTTAGTAGGTCGACTCGGTCGTTGCGCCAGCTTTGATATTAGCCAACGGTGCTGCGCCAGCGAGACGGTGCTGGCGCAATGGCTGCGAACAACGAGCAATCGATCGGGTCATCGACCGAGTCACCTTTTCACGAAATGATGACCACGGCTTTCGACACTTCCTAAGGAATGTTGAATGCCGGAACTGAATATGCTTGCGAAATTCTGGGGCACAACAGCCCTCCCCCCTAAAGGTAAAAATTTATTTTGACAGTATTAGTTTTTCCCTTTACAATACTAGAAATCAATTTTTATCTAATTTAATTCCCATATCAGGATTTCACGATGCTGGGGGATAGCGGGTGTAGCGTCGGCTTAATTGACGCGTGAGGGCTTCCTGAAGGTCTTTTTCGTTCTCTTCTTCGTCTTTGTCGGTACCTCCCAGGCTAATAGCCCCGAGGTTTAATGACACCGCCGTTGCCGGGGTCACTGGTGGATTTCGCTGGCGCCTGTGAAGTCGGCAACCTATAACACCAGCCAACGCCAGTACCGCTAACACCCCCAGCGCACACGAGCCAACTACCGCTGGTGTGCCGTGAACAAATCGTTTCTCTAAATTATTTCTTATATCCCGCAGACGCGTGCCTATATTTTGCAATTCTGCGGGGTTACGCAAGACACTCTTTAGGGGGCCCGCACTATTTACGTAGTCCTCCACGGGCACCCTACTCTCGCTGGCGGACAGGGTAAGATTTCCGGGGGGTAGGAAGTCCTCCGTGATCGTCTGCGTCACCTTTCGCTCCGTCCGGACGCTGAACCCCCGGGCAGTTACCAAGCAATTCCCTGTCAAAGCCAGAATACCATACCCTTTTAGCTTCTCATGCTTCGGCCTACCCCCACCACAGCTAATTGTAACGGGATCTTCTTTGGGTGCTATGAACAGCCACCTTCCCGGTGTTGACATCGTAATTATCAGGGTGTGGGTGAGACTGGTGACTCGTTTGTCACACTGCGTGGTTCCTCCAGCCTCCAGTTTTCCAAAGACTCGTACCTCGTACGGTGCGTCCTCCGTTATGGGAGCAACCGCGTGTGTAGGTGAACAGATGTAGTGGCGCGTCACGACCTTGCATTTCCGTAGATCTTCGAGCGCCATGCGTATGTAATTCCGATTTACTCGGTCGACCACCACGAGTTCTTCGGTCGTCTCTATGTAGTAGTAGACGTCCCCCACACCCCGTGTGGGTAGTGGATACGTCCGACTCACGCTGTACTGTCGTTGCCCAATCAGCGGTATTTCGATTACCGTGACCACTGTGCCATTAGTATAGTATGCGTGCACGGTACTACGGACCAGCCCGCGTACGTCGTCCAGTAGCCCCTCTACGTACAGGCCCACCGATGCGAGATTCTCGTCAAGTCGTTGACGTCGCGTAACCCGATCCATGTGTAGCTCGAGGCTAGCTCGGACCCGCGTAATCAGTCTCTGTAGCTGCATCTCGTTATTCTGTATGTTTTGAGCTGTGGAATTAAATACTTCCCTGGCTGCCTCTACTACCTGCAGCTGGTTGCTTACGGCGTCCTTAAGCACCCCTTGGTTCGTACGTAGCGCTGCGAGCTCCCTGTCTATCTCTGCGGCATCGTGGGCGTCCATATTTCCGGTGATGGTCCGAATTACGGTACCCAGTCCATCCACCAGTCCTCTTCGGTGTTTCCCCTCGGAGATACCCAGGAGATCGCGGACGGTTTCTAGTCCGGTTTCAATTTTCCGGGCCTCCTGTGTCACTGTATCCTCGACCGTGCCGCACAATTCGTCCGGGTCAGGACCCTCCATCCTGTGGCACGCGTCGAGTAACCCACCGAGGATTTCCGTGACCCTGGTGCACCGATCCATTACCGGCCCTACGTTGAGCGCTACCGCCAGATTCCATGTGGTCTCCGTCTCCGTTAGGGTTCCCAAATCCTCGTAATAAATCCCTAGCTGGTTTTGAAATGGCTTCATTTGATAAGCTGGATTGGCCCCGGTCACCCCTGCGTGCACCAGCAGCAGAAATCTGAAACCGGAGAAGGGTTTGGATTACCGACTCCGGTCGAACGAAGTTCTGCTGATTGCGGAAATGCCGTTCTCCTCCTTCGGTTGCTATTTTATTTCCCTTGTAGCCCTGTCTTCTTGCGGGGTCTCGGTTTAAGAATCCGCTCATATCTCCGGCGACATGGGACGTGAAAACCCTAATTTCGTCGAGGTGCCGCGTGATCCTCGTCGCCGCAACCCTTCCATGCGTCGCTACGCCCTACAGGCCTTCATGGCGATTCTGGTGAGTTTACCATGGGAATATTTTCTTTCCCTTCTTTCCTCTTTTTTTTTCCTCTTGGAGGTTGTGACCACCGTCGTGCTCTGTTTTTAGCCCCGGCGATCCGGTGCCCCTGATGCCATCGAAGAGCGTGTCTACCGCTGCGCCCACCTGCTGGGTTTATCCGCACCCTTGGTAGCCCTTGAGCTTCGGGGCCGAAGGGCACTCCAGGAGTGGCGGTCGCTGCGTCGGCTGGGGGCCATATTCCTATGGTTGGATGACTCCCACCCAGACCCCCTAGGCTTCCAAAGGCTTTTTCATCAGGACAGCGACAGTCCCTTCACTTCCTTCTGAATTGCTGTACTCTCGATGTGATAGACGGGTATAATAAACAGAGAATATATATGGGGTATTCCTGGGAATTTCGGCATCTTCGGACAGTTGGGTCGAAATTTTTGCCCCCCAATTTTTTTCATCAATATGTGTTGAAAATAAAGAGACACGTATTTCGGTGTTTTTTATTTTGAGCCCCCACTTTTGAAATACAGTCAAATGAAGTTTTTGAAGTATTGACCACATTCGGTCATTCAAATCGATATATCTCAGCAACGATTAGTGATAACTCAAAAAATCACGCGTGTTTTTTTTCGTTTTTGAACGCGTTATACATTGAAAACATCAACGATTATGATGCACAAATTCAGCAATTATTTACAAACAATTTAAAATTAAAAATGAAATAAAACAAAAAACGCACTTTTAATTTTTGAAATGTATTTTTTTTTTAATTCCTTGAACAAAAACGAAAATTTAGTCACCTTGAACTTTTCGGGCCGACGCTTCGTCCGAAAGTTATAGATTTTTTTGTCACAAAAAGCCCTTAAATTTACGTATTTTATTAGTAAAAATTTCCATTAAAAAAAAAGTACCCTTAATTATTGAAATTAATTTTTTTTAAAATTCCTGGGATAAAAAGAAAAATGTTGAGACCCGGCCGGACTTGGGCCGACGTTTCGTTCGAAAGTTATAGCTTTTTTTGTCATAAAAAACCGGTAAATATACATATTTTATTAGTAAAAAATTGCATGAAGAAAAAAGTACCCTTAATTATTGAAATTGATTTTTTTTCAAATTCCTTGGACGAAAAGAAAAATTTTAAGACCCGGCCGGACTTGGGCCGACGTTTCGTTCGAAAGTTATAGCTGTTTATCTTAACAACCGGGTAAACATTTAGGGGTTTTTTGTGACAAGAAAATCTATAACTCCCGAACAAAGCGTCGGCCCAAAAAGTTCAAGGTAGCTAAATTTTCGTTTTTGTTCAAGGAATTTAAAAAAAAATACATTTCAAAAATTAAAAGTGCGTTTTTTGTTTTATTCCATTTTTAATTTTGAATTGTTTATAAATAATTGTTGAATTTGTGCAACATAATCGTCAATGTTTTCAATGTATAAAGCGTTTAAAAACGAAAAAAAAACACCTGTGGTTTTTTGAGTTATCACTAACCGTTGCTGAGATATATCGATTAGAATGACTGAATGTGGTCAATACTTCAAAAACTTCATTTGACTGTATTTCAAAAGTGGGGGCTCAAAATAAAAAACGCCGAAATACGTGTCTCTTTATTTTCAACACATATTAAAGAAAAAAATTGGACCAAAAATTTTGACCCAACTGTCCGAAGTTGCCGAAATTCCCAGGAATACCCCATATATATTTTGGTTGGTACGCATTTTTTCCCCCATCGTTGCTTGCCTCCGTTTCCTTCCTTGTTACGTGCTGCTGTGTATTAGTTCGTAAGCCTTGTCTGTATGCCGTGCGGTGTGATAAGCGTTACACCAGCCCCGCTGTCCGTGTGCGTGTCTCGCACTGATACCCGAGCGCGCCACACAGTCTGCTGGTGTGAGCCACCTCGCCCCGTTGGTGCTCTATCGCCAACTTCAACCGCTTCACGTGCACCGTGAGCCGCCCCCGCCCCTTCTGGATGACAAAGGTGACCGGGGTAAGCGGCTCCAGTATTTCATACGGACCGACCCACTTCGGACTGAGCTTAGCTGATCGGCCTCGACGAACGGCCTCGTCGTGTAACATGACCCGGTCCCCGACCCGGAGCGTAGTAGGTTTTGCATCCTCGTCGTACCGTACCTTCGCCTTCTCCTTCTCGTCAATAAGCTGCTGGCGAGCGATGCTTCAAGCGGCCCGCAACCGTTCACGCAGTTCGCCGACGTAGTCCTCGTGCGAGTAAGCATCGCGCGGTGCTTGGCGAACGGCTGTAGGCAGCTCCGCCAGGCGACCGAACACGAGCTCGTATGGAGTGACCCCTGTTGCCGTGTGCGGTGTTGTATTATATGTAAACATCGCGTACGGCAGCCACTCATCCCAGTTGTTCTGTTTTTCGTCAATGAAATGTCTGAGATATTCAGCGAGAGTGCGATGAGACCGCTCCAGAGCCCCATTGCTTTCCGGGTGATAAGCGGTTGTCTGAATTTTTTTCATGTGCAGCAATTTACACACCTCCTTGAAGGTGGTACTCAAAAAATTTGTCCCCTGGTCAGAGAGCACGGTTGTCGGTGTGCCATACCGGCATATTATTTCCTTCACGAATGCCCAAGCAACCGTACTAGCCTCCTGGTTTGGTACGGCCACCGCTGCACTGTACTTCGTCAGAGCATCCTGGAAGGTGAGAATATATTTCTTTTCCCGCGGGGTTTCTGGGAGTGGCCCAACCATGTCCATTGCCATCGTCCCGAACGCCTCCCCTGGGGTGTCCGTCACGACCATCGGTGCTCGCTTTACCCAGCTGAGTTTATTTTTCTGGCACTTAAGACACGCGGTAACGTGCTCCTCGACATCTTTCCTCAGCCCAGGCCAGTCATACTTCATACGGATCCGTTGCACCGTGCGTTTCACCCCCTGGTGGCCCCCGAGTGGTGCATCGTGGTATTCTGTGATTACACGATTCCGGTCGTCGGGCCCTGGGCAGTCCGTATCGCCACGCTTGTGCTCTGTCCCGTGCGGCCCTGTGCTGCGCGGAGTATCGCTATCCGCCTCGCACGAAGTGCCTCTCGCTCCCTCCTTCGCTTGGGCTCGCGTCACAGCACATATGCGGCTCAGCGCGTCGGCTTCGGAGTTGCGTTTGCCTGCCTTATACTCGATGTTGAATTCATGTTCAGACAGTTTTATTCTCCATCGCATGAGACGGGAACCCGGATCCCTTACCCCGAACAGCCAGGTAAGGGGTTGGTGTTCTGTCACCACCGTGAAACGGGTTCCGTACACGTATGGCCGAAACTGGGCGATAGCCCACACAATTGCGAGCAGCTCCTTTCCCGTGGTTGTATAATTTTGCTCCGCTTTCGACAGTGTACGACTCGCGTAGCAGATGGGTAAACCCTCCCCCACCTTTCCCTGCGACAGTATCGTACCAATAGCTTTATCCGAGGCGTCTGTGGTAACAACGAACGGCCTCTCGAAGTCAGGATACTGCAGCACGGGCGCCGTAGTCATGGCGTCCTTGAGCTTCTCGAATGCCGCGTCGCGCACCGCTGTCCACTCGAAGGTCGTATCTTTATGTACGAGCTCGGTGAGTGGTTTAGCGATCTTCGAAAAATCACGTATAAATTTTCGGTATTACCCAGCCAGCCCCAAGAACGACTGGACACCCTTTACGGTGGTTGGTACCGGAAAATTCTTCACCGCCGAAATTTTCTCCGGATCGGCTCGTACGCCGTCCTCCGAAATTATATGCCCCAAATAATGGGTTTCCTTCCTCAGTAGTCGGCATTTCGCAGGCTGTAGCGCGAGGCGGGCCTCCCTTAGGCGTTGGAAAACCTCCCTGAGCCTATCGTTGTGCTCCCTGAGTGTTGTACCGTGGATGACTATATCATCCAGATACACATAGCATTTAATACCGTCCAATCTGGCCAGCACGGTGTTCATAAGCCTCTGGAACGTGGACGGGGGGGGGGGCATTTTTCAACCTGAACGGCATCCGTGTATATTCAAAATGCCCCTGCAGGGTAGAGAAAGCAGTCTTCTCGCGGTCCCCCGCCGCCATCGGGATCTGATGGAACCCCGAGGCGAGATCCAGCGTGGAAAAATATTTTGCGCGGCCCAGCTGGTCCAGTATCTCGGTAATATTCAGCAATGGATACGAATCGCCGACCGTGACCTCGTTCAACTTACGAAAATCTACCACTACACGCAGTCGACGCACCCCGTTTGGATCGGGCTTTTTTGCGACAACCAATAGCGGCGCATTCCATTGACTTTTGCTTGGCTGTATTACTCCATCGGCAAGCATCTCTGCGGCTTGCCTTTCTACCCCACGCTTGTGGGCCTTTGGAAGCCGGTAGGGGTGTACCTTTGCCGGTAGGGCCCCGGCCTTTAGGAGAATGCTGTGCTCTGCAATATGGGTGCACGGCAACTTGTCCCCGGGGAGGTGAAATATATCCTCATACTCACTTATTACTTCCGTGAGCGAAGCTTTCTCCTCCGGGTTAAGGTGCGAGTAGTCGAGCTCGCTGTGCAGCAGCTCCAGGCGCCCAGTCCCCCTACCCGCGCGCTCCGCGTCTACTCCGATTACAGCGACCGCGTTATTGTACACGGGC
>CAXAQZ010000679.1:17500-27500 GCA_963971145.1 Sussaba pulchella | reverse complement strand
CGCAGACGCAGACGCAGACGCAGACGCAGACGCAGACGCAGACGCAGACGCAGACGCAGACGCAGACGCAGACGCAGACGCAGACGCAGACGCAGACGCAGACGCAGACGCAGACGCAGACGCAGACGCAGACGCAGACGCAGACGCAGACGCAGACGCAGACGCAGACGCAGACGCAGACGCAGACGCAGACGCAGACGCAGACGCAGACGCAGACGCAGACGCAGACGCAAACGCAGACGCAGACGCAGACGCAGACACAGACACAGACACAGACACAGACACAGACACAGACACAGACACAGACACAGACACAGACACAGACACAGACACAGACACAGACACAGACACAGACACAGACACAGACACAGACACAGACACAGACACAGACACAGACACAGACACAGACACAGACACAGACACAGACACAGACACATACACAGACTCAGACGCAGACGCAGACGCAGACGCAGACGCAGACGCAGACGCAGACGCAGACGCAGACGCAGACGCAGACACAGACACAGACACAGACACAGACACAGACACAGACACAGACACAGACACAGACACAGACACAGACACAGACACAGACACAGACACAGACACAGACACAGACACAGACACAGACACAGACACAGACACAGACACAGACACAGACACAGACACAGACACAGACACAGACACAGACACAGACACAGACACAGACACAGACACAGACACAGACACAGACACAGACACAGACACAGACACAGACACAGACACAGACACAGACACAGACACAGACACAGACACAGACACAGACACAGACACAGACACAGACACAGACACAGACACAGACACAGACACAGACACAGACACAGACACAGACACAGACACAGACACAGACACAGACACAGACACAGACACAGACACAGACACAGACACAGACACAGACACAGACACAGACACAGACACAGACACAGACACAGACACAGACACAGACACAGACACAGACACAGACACAGACACAGACACAGACACAGACACAGACACAGACACAGACACAGACACAGACACAGACACAGACACAGACACAGACACAGACACAGACACAGACACAGACACAGACACAGACACAGACACAGACACAGACACAGACACAGACACAGACACAGACACAGACACAGACACAGACACAGACACAGACACAGACACAGACACAGACACAGACACAGACACAGACACAGACACAGACACAGACACAGACACAGACACAGACACAGACACAGACACAGACACAGACACAGACACAGACACAGACACAGACACAGACACAGACACAGACACAGACACAGACACAGACACAGACACAGACACAGACACAGACACAGACACAGACACAGACACAGACACAGACACAGACACAGACACAGACACAGACACAGACACAGACACAGACACAGACACAGACACAGACACAGACACAGACACAGACACAGACACAGACACAGACACAGACACAGACACAGACACAGACACATACACAGACACATACACAGACACAGACACAGACACAGACACAGACACAGACACAGACACAGACACAGACACAGACACAGACACAGACACAGACACAGACACAGACACAGACACAGACACAGACACAGACACAGACACAGACACAGACACAGACACAGACACAGACACAGACACAGACACAGACACAGACACAGACACAGACACAGACACAGACACAGACACAGACACAGACACAGACACAGACACAGACACAGACACAGACACAGACACAGACACAGACACAGACAGAGACACAGACACAGACACAGACACAGACACAGACACAGACACAGACACAGACACAGACACAGACACAGACACAGACACAGACACAGACACAGACACAGACACAGACACAGACACAGACACAGACACAGACACAGACACAGACACAGACACAGACACAGACACAGACACAGACACAGACACAGACACAGACACAGACACAGACACAGACACAGACACAGACACAGACACAGACACAGACACAGACAGAGACACAGACACAGACACAGACACAGACACAGACACAGACACAGACACAGACACAGACACAGACACAGACACAGACACAGACACAGACACAGACACAGACACAGACACAGTCACAGACACAGACACAGACACAGACACAGACACAGACACAGACACAGACACAGACACAGACACAGACACAGACACAGACACAGACACAGACACAGACACAGACACAGACACAGACACAGACACAGACACAGACACAGACACAGACACAGACACAGACACAGACACAGACACAGACACAGACACAGACACAGACACAGACACAGACACAGACACAGACACAGACACAGACACAGACACAGACACAGACACAGACACAGACACAGACACAGACACAGACACAGACACAGACACAGACACAGACACAGACACAGACACAGACACAGACACAGACACAGACACAGACACAGACACAGACACAGACACAGACACAGACACAGACACAGACACAGACACAGACACAGACACAGACACAGACACAGACACAGACACAGACACAGACACAGACACAGACACAGACACAGACACAGACACAGACACAGACACAGACACAGACACAGACACAGACACAGACACAGACACAGACACAGACACAGACACAGACACAGACACAGACACAGACACAGACACAGACACAGACACAGACACAGACACAGACACAGACACAGACACAGACACAGACACAGACACAGACACCGACACAGACACAGACACAGACACAGACACAGACACAGACACAGACACAGACACAGACACAGACACAGACACAGACACAGACACAGACACAGACACAGACACAGACACAGACCCAGACACAGACACAGACACAGACACAGACACAGACACAGACACAGACACAGACTCTCGGGAGAGGCCAAACTCCTAGAGAGCGCGTCTCCGGGTGGCGGATCGGGGCACGTCCTACCTGGCACCGCCAGCGGATAGGGGCGAAATAAAATAACCCCTGCGGACCAAAGAGGAGCAAGGGGAAGGTAACCCAGACATCAAATCCAGGGGAAGGCTAACCTCCATAACAAACCTAGGGGAAGGAACCTCGAAAACAAACCAACTATGGAAAGAGTTATGAACGAAAATATCGTTACGGTGCAGGGACTCGGAGCCCCAGTACCGGCGTCTGTTGCGAGTGAGAGAGCGGGCTCCCAGACGTCGTCATCCAACGACCGCAGAACACAGATTTTAGGAAAACAGGCCGAAAGAAAAGGGTCGGAAACGAAGTCCCAAGCCCAAGCAAACCATTATCCCACTGGGGGGTTACGCGAAAGGAAGCGATCTGCAATTTCGGAAGAGATTGAACGACTCGAAAAGGAAGAGACTGTCGCCTATGAAGAGCTTGGAAAACGCGTTCAGGCCATCGAGGAGGTAGTGTCAAAGTTCACGAACGTGCACGGAATTATCAGAAGTTCGATCACAGAAGCAGCGATTTTCTATCAGAAGATTAAAGAACACCGTCAAAACTTACAGGAGGCACGCGTGGATCAAATCCGGGAGTTTGAGGCACTCGAATCAGCGTTGCGAAAAAGGATCGAAGAAGGCACGGTAGAAGAGGTCGCGACAAGCGGGCATCTCGAAGCCCACGACATTCGACCCGGGAAAGCAAGGGTAGTCTTCGGTAACGTCGGCGTAAGACCCAATAGGAAAAAGAGGGAGGCACCCTCTCCCCCCCAATTGATTACACCGGGAAAGAAGAAGAAAGGCGGAAGCACTAATCCTGGATTGGGAAACACTCCTCCCCACAGCAGTTAACAGGCCGAAAGAAGTATCACTGCCGATGACTGGAAACTGGTGCATCGGAATAAACGACCACCGGGAAGGAAGAAACCTACCGAAAGGACACCAGCCAGGGGGATTCGGGGAAGACGACAGGAAGCGGTGTTAGTGGAGGTACCACCGGCCCTGTACGCTGACACCCTCCGGAAGATAAAAAGGGAGGTTAATTTGAGAGACACCGGAACGGAAGTCTCAAAGATCAGGCGTACCCGCGCAAACGGTATTCTTGTTGAAATAAAAAAGGTGCAGGAAGTGCTGAAAGACTTAGGAGTGCAGTAACCACAGTTCTAGGAGAAACGGCGACCGTAAGGGCGCTAGGTCAAACGCATACCCTTCAAATCCGGGACCTCGATGAGGTCACAGAGGAGGAGGAGATAGTAGCAGCAATATCGGCGGCGGTCGAGGGAACCGACAAAGACGACATCAAGGTAAGAGCCCTGAGAGAAGCCTTTAGAGGAACACAGGTAGCGGTGGTGACAGTTCCAGCGAAAGTAGCGGAAAAGCTGCTCGTAGCTGGGAAACTAAAAGTAGGATGGGTTATGTGTCGGGTCAGACAGAAGCTCGACATAATGCGATGCTTCAAATGCCAAGGCTTCGGCCACCTTGCAAACGACTGCAAGGGCCCGGATCGATCCAAAGGGTGTCGACTGTGCGGGAAAGAAGGCCATCTCGCGAAAGAATGCAAGGAAGATCCGTTCTGCGTAATATGCAGCGAAACACAAGAGCAAGGAGGTGCACATCATATCCTAGGGAGTGCAGGGTGCCCTTCCTTCCAAAAGGCGAAGAAACTGAGACCCAATGGCTAAATTCCTCAAAATCAACCTGGGGAGAGGAAGAGAAGCGCAGGACCTCCTGATGCAAGTAGCAATTGAAAAACAAGCGGACGTCTTAATTATAAGTGAACAATACAAACTACCCGACTCAGGCACGTGGTTTCAGGACACAACAGGGAGGGCGGCAATCGCAATCCTCAACGCGGACATTAAGATCGCAGGAGTCGGCGCACAGTGGGCTGAATCGCCAAAAACCTGGCCAAAACCCCGAAATCGTAAACCTTAAATTTGAATTTTCTTTAATTGGGCCTCATAGACGACTGGCTCGTACGTTTGGATGTACAAGAAAAGCCCGATACGCGTAATGGTTTTCGCTAGAGAGCGGCTCAAAGTCGACCTTTGACGCGTCAATACACGCTGAGCGATCGAGCGAAAACAAATACGCGTGGTGTTAGTGAGGGGTGTTTGCAACCAGTCCATCCGTTCTTAAAAAAAAATGGCGGAAAATGTTCGCAAAGGTACGTTCTTTGATATTGTATGGAGAAATTCTTTGTTATTGCTTATTGAAATGGTGAAAAATTACGACAATTATGTGAAATTTAAACTCCTCAAAGTTTTGAATAATTTATGAAAAAGCTTAAAAATAGTTATGATCTAAGCATATTTAGCATATTCTACCTATATACATTTTTACTGTCCAGGTCTAAATGGATCAAACTACGTTGAAACATTCTGCCTTTAGCTGCCTTTCCGCTTTTGACACGTGAATGAAAAGTGACAATATACGTTTTTCACATTACAGTGATTTTTTATATGCCGTTGTGAAAACAATCATACCCGTATTTAGCATCATATTATAATTGAACTATTGCAATAGCTCGATATGATTTATAATAGAATAATAATGTTTGTTGCAGAAATAGATATTGAGCAATTGGAGCTAAAAAATCAAGCGATTTTCGATTCGCTCAGCACAAAGCTGGGTCTTTGTCTAACTTCGCAAATAAATATTTTAGAAAAAGAGTGGAAAGAAAGATTCAACATCGTTTCCATTCATCCAGACGCTAAAAAAATGTTGCAAAACTGCTTGTACGGAATAAAATCAAAATGGCAGCGAGCTTCCATTCAAATTAGCTTCAAATCCGTAATTAGCGATCCCAAAAACGCGTCTACACGTAGTTTCATGCAAATCTCATGAGTACTTTGAAAAAATGTCCGCCATTTTGTATCCGCCATTTTGTTTTTGGGAAATCCGACTTTGAATTCGTAACTAGCGACCCCAAAAACCCGTCTACACCGAGTTTCAAGCAAATCCCATTAGTACTTTGAAAAAATGTCTGCCATTTTGTATCCGCCATTTTGTTTTTAGGAAATCTGACTTCGAATTCGTAATTAGCGACCCCGAAAACCCGTCTACACCGAGTTTCATGCAAATCCAATAAGTACTTCGAAAAAATGTCCGCCATTTTATATCTGCCATTTTGTTTTTGAGAAATCTGACTTTAAATTCGTAATTAGCGACCTCAAAAACCCGTCTACACCGAGTTTCAAGCAAATCCCATTAGTACTCTAAAAAAATGTCCGCCATTTTGTATCCGCCATTTTGTTTTTGGAAAATCTGACTCTGAATTCGTGATCAGCGACCCCGAAAACCCCCGAGTGAAATAATTCATCGAAAAAAAATGGATCCTTCAGGTTTTGGCCAGGTTTTTTGCGATTCAGCCCACTGTGCGGCGGGACAACTCCAGATTTTGTATGGGCAAAGATAGGGAACGTGAGAGTGTACAGCTGCTACTTCTCACCGAACCTAGACTACGAGAAATACGTAACGCAACTCGATCACCGGGAAGAGAGCATCAGAACCACGACAGGCGAGGTCCTCGTGGCAGGAGACTTCAACAGCAAATCGCCGGAGTGGGGATCTAGAAGACTGGACCGCAGGGGAGAAGCCCTGTCCAAACTCATCGCAAGACTAGATCTAGTCGCCCTGAACGTAGGGAATTCGTTTACTTTTCGTCGGGAACATACAGGCTCGGTAGTGGATGTAACCCTAGCATCTGACGGAGTTGCGGCAAGAACGGCAGGGTGGAAAGTGTTGGAGGACGCGACACTCAGCGACCACCAATACCTGGAGTTTACCGTCAATGACTGCCTACAACGGCCGCAAGGAAACCCAGACGGAAGACAAACAGAGAGAAGCGGATGGGCTATTCACAAACTGGACAAGCTACGGTTCATTCGAGCACTGAAGACGACAAAGTCGCAGGATAGATGGAGAGTACTCGCTGAATCGGGAGACCCAGATGCGACGGTGAGCTTCGTTATCGAAGCAGTCACAGAAGCCTGTAGCAAGGCCATGCCGAGCAGAAAGAAAAGGTCGCTGACAAAGAAGCCAGTGTACTGGTGGAGCGCCGAGATAGCCGAACTAAGGCAGGAATGCATGGTGGCTCGCCGAGCCACGCAAAGACGTAGAAGGAGGGACGAAACCGGACAATACGCTGCCCTACAATCGCAGTTTAGAAACGCAAGGAAGAAGCTCAAACTGGCCATACGACGTAGCAAAAGAAATAGCTGGATCGCACTCTGTCGCACCATAGACAACGACCCATGGGGATTACCATACAAGTTGGTGATGAAAAAGTTGGTAGGCCAACAACCGATACCAGGTCTATCGTGCCCGGAAAGGATGCGGGGGATAGTGACGACCCTATTCCCGGTTCAAGCTCGACGGCCAGAGGGGCAGAGGCAAAGCGAATAACAGGAGATAGTACTGATAGAACCGCTAACAATGGAGGAGCTGAGCGAAGCGAAAGATAGGCTTAAATACGGGAAGGCACCAGGACCGGATAACATTCCGAACGAGGTCGTACGGGAGGTTATCGAGGGGTGGCCAGACCTTCTGCTGCAGACATACAATACGTGTCTCCAGAAAGGCGTATTTCACCCGAGATGGAAGAAGCAGAAGCTAGTCCTCCTGCGGAAAGGGGACAAGCCACTCGACGAACCGTCGTCGTATCGTCCAATATGCTTACTCGACAATTTCGGAAAACTCTTTGAAAGGCTGCTACTGCAGAGACTGGAGAAGCATATCGAGAGACAAGGAGGTCTGTCGGAACACCAATACGGCTTCCGGAAAGAAAGATCAACGATAGAGGCCATCGCCAAGGTCATCGAGGCAGCGAAGTCAGCGAAGCAGGGGTCTAGAAGGACCAAGGGTTTCTGCGCGCTGGTGACGCTGGACGTCAAAAACGCTTTAAACACGGCCAGGTGGGACCGAATTGCGGACGCCCTAACATCAAGGCAGACCCCGGAATACTTGAGGCGGATAATCGGCAATTACCTGTCCGACAGGGTCCTCATCTACGAAACGGAAAAGGGCCCAGTAGAGTACGCAGTGACGGCGGGAGTTCCACAAGGATCAGTCCTCGGACCGTTCTTGTGGAACATAATGTACGACGGACTGCTTAACCTAGAGCTTCCTGGAGGAGCAAAAATGATCGGCTTTGCGGACGATGTAGCCATGGTAGTCACGGCCCGGACGGTAAGGACGCTGGAGGTCGCGACAAACGAAAGCCTCCGCCGGGCCAGTAAATGGCTAAATGGAAACGGGCTGCAGCTAGCAGTCCAAAAAACGGAAGCAGTCCTAATTACGGATAGGCGGCTTTTCGATCCGCCAACCCTTAGACTCGAAGGGAGATCTATCCTGTGGGCAAAAGACGTAAGATACCTCGGCGTGCAAGTAGATAGCGCACTTCGCTACGTGAAGCACGTGGGTATAGCGACGAAAAAAGCAGCGATGACAGCATCCAAACTAGCACGACTGATGCCGAACATCAACGGACCCAAAGAAGGAAAAAGGAGACTTCTAAATAGCGTAATACACGCAAAAATATTGTAGGGAGCCGAAATATGGGCAGAAGCTGCCGATAAAGTAGGTGCGGAACGCCGGCTGGCAGCGATGCAGAGGCGCAGCGCACTTCGAGTGATATCCGCCTACCGAACTGTCTTCGGAGAAGCAGCACTAGTGTTGGCAAGCACTCCGCCAATCGATCTGCTCATTCGAGAAAAACAAGAAGTGTACGAGAAACTGCAAAAATCCAGGAGCACACACGATAGCGAGCAGGAAAGACAGAACGTCAGAGCGGAAGCACGGTGAAGACTAATGTCAAGATGGAAGCAGAGATGGGATACAACGACAAAAGGGCGATGGACCTACCGGCTTATCCCAGGTCTAGAAGCGTGGTGCGGCCGAAACCATGGGCAAATGGGTTACTACTTAACACAGGCGCTCGCTGGTCACGGCTGTTTCAACTCATACTTGAAGAAGTACAAGAAAACGGAAAATGATCGATGCTTCCTCGATGGGCACGCCCCGGACAACGCAGAGCACACGATATTTGAGTGCCAGGCAACGGAAACGGAGCGACAGGACCTGAAGGTAGCACTGAAAGGCCGAAAACTACAAGTGACGAACTTCATGGAAGAGATTTTGAAAAACGAACAGACATGGGATGCTATTCAATCGTTTATAACGACAACCATCAAAAAGAAGGAAAAAGCCGAAAAAGCAAAGAAAGAGCAAACACTGCAAGGAAAGAGTCAGCACGAGCGTCTAACACCGTAAACGGAAGAAAGAGAAAGGAAAAACAAGCAGGAGGAACCCCCAGTAAGGGGAAATAACCACACCACACCGAGCAATGCTAACGCAGGACCAGTGAATGGTGTGAGGAGACGGCGGCGGAGTTTTAGTCAGTAGAAATCTGACACTACCCAAAAACACCTGGGTGTCTCATGTAAGATTTCTTCGTCGCCAAAAAAAAAAAAAAAAAAAAAAAAAAGACACAGACACAGACACAGACACAGACACAGACACAGACACAGACACAGACACAGACACAGACACAGACACAGACACAGACACAGACACAGACACAGACACGGACACGGACACGGACACGGACACGGACACGGACACGGACACGGACACGGACACGGACACGGACACGGACACGGACACGGACACGGACACGGACACGGACACGGACACGGACACGGACACGTACACGGACACGGACACGGACACGGACACGGACACGGACACGGACACGGACACGGACACGGACACGGACACGGACACGGACACGGACACGGACACGGACACGGACACGGACACGGACACGGACACGGACACGGACACGGACACGGACACGGACACGGACACGGACACGGACACGGACACGGACACGGACACGGACACGGACACGGACACGGACACGGACACGGACACGGACACGGACACGGACACGGACACGGACACGGACACGGACACGGACACG
>CAXAQZ010000679.1:0-12500 GCA_963971145.1 Sussaba pulchella | reverse complement strand
GCAGCAAGCGACAGTCCTGGACAGAACTGCAAGATGAAGTCGAAAAAGACCCTTAGGGAAGACCGTACAGGGTGGTCATGACGCGAATCAGAAGTCAGTCTAGGCAACAACCTAGCTGCCCCGTGCAACTCGAAAACATCGTGGGTACACTATTTCCAGAACAGCAGCTATTGGGGCATGAGGTGGACCATAACGACGGAGACCCCGCACTCTTGGTTACGCAAAAAGAATTGACTCGAGCATGCAGCAGGGTAGGCAACAAGAAGGCACCGGGAATGGACAACATCCCGAACATTGCCCTTAAAACAGCTATAAATGCAGCCCCTAACATGTTTGCGGCCATGTATAATGCATGCCTAAGAGAAGGGGTCTTTCCTGAACGATGGAAGGGGCAAAAATTAGTACTTTTACCGAAAGGGAATGTTGTGCCCTGCAATTTTCAAGTATATTTTTGTCATTATAGATTTATATAAACAATAAATTCTCGAAACAATTATACGTTCCTCACGATAATTGTTTCTCACGATCGAATACTTCCTTTGCAGACAGCTAAGTGATAGAATTATAAAGAATAAAATAAAACGAAACAGCTTACGCGAAGTAACGGAGATACGGATTTCCGTTACAACAATTGAATCCTTTTCGAAAGATCGTGCTCTGACCGTGCTGACAAAGAATCATGCGATTGGCTGGCAACGGTCAGACCACAAAACTGCAAAATCAGCTTTTCGACGACGAGCCTCGAAGAACCGAAAGCTCGCCATTGAAAAGTCAGTCTTGAACGAAAGATCAAGTCGAACGGTCCTCTGATCATCAGACTCCCGTGCCGCGATAGAATTTCCTCACCGATACTTTGTAAAAGCGCGAGTAGAAATATCTAATAGAAACCCGCGGCGCGGTAAACGTGATACGTCGCACCGCGATAATAAAGTGTTAAGGGGTTACATACACTTGTAATTTTCAAAAAATCGTTTTTGCATCAAATCGAATTATTAGAAGCTGCCAACGATGCGAACGGATTATTATATGGCCCTGGAATAGATGACTCCATGTAAGTTGAAAAAAAAACGAAATTTACCACATGTAAAACGCTTTTGAAACCTTAAACGCGTTTTTCTCAAAACTATGTTTTCAAAATCATTGATTAAGATTTCTCGAAAACGGCTGAACCGATCAGTCTCAAATTTCAACACAACCTTTTTAACTAGATTTTTTAGTAATTAATCGAAGATTTTTTTTCTCCGATCAATATTTTCCATTTTATAAACAATTTAAGGCTTAAATTTTCGTTCAAAATCGAGTCTTTTATTTTGAGAAGTCGCCATTTTGTCAAAAATTATTTTTTCGCTAATTCCTTTGATTAAATACTAGATAATGTATTATATTAACGAAATTTATTTGGTTTTTTCATTTCAGATAATCCGGTCCAGAGATATCGTGATCACCGCAAAATTTGTTTTTTTTTGCGGAGCTCTAGGAGATCGGCGATAGCAACATTCGCGATGATTATTTTAACAAATAAAAAATATGTAAATATATTATAAGGTTATTATAATATGTACACCAATTTTCAAATTAATAAATTAAATAGTCTGCGCGAAAAAAATTCTTGAAAATCCGTCTTTTTAAAGCCTTCTAACTGTATGTAAGGCCTTAATCCGAGTCATTGAGAATAACATCTGCTGTGTAAAAACCCTAAAACCATAATAAATTTAAAGCGTGTCTGTATTTTATGAGTTAATACTTATTTGTGGCAAGAGATCCCGACATATCCCTCCTGACCCGTAATCTGAAGATTCGAAGAGACACGGGCCATCCGGGGGACACAACATTGGTGGCAGCGGTGGGATCTGCCATAATAACTCTAAAATCAATGCGTTTCCAAACCCTTCCATACGCATTCAATACAGGAAGGCTTCACACAGCCACGCGGACCCGAGCTTGACGAGTTGGTCTACGCTCGCGACGTATCCCCAGCGTCGAAGTTCCTGACACGCAGTCGTCGTGGAATTCGCCTGGAAGGCGGAAACGTGATATAAAGCATCGACATAGTTCGCGATAAATTAGAACCGCGATAAGAAATTTTCCGAAAAGTGAACGTTAAATTTTTATCCGGTTACACGGCACCGAATCAGAACAGTGTTTGCGGTGCGCGTGGGGTACCAGTGTCAAAATCCCGACACCGAAGCTGTCGAGGCATTTTACCTGGTTGTGCGGTGCAGTGATAGTGAATCAGCTGTGCCTGCACGATACTCGGGGTTAAATTCCGGAAGTGCACATCGCGAGAATTTACCCGGGTGCAGCGGCCACACCATTGTGACGCAACATGGCAATCGGTGCAGAGTCGTGTGCGAAAGTCCAGCGTTCTACGCGACACGCGGTCGTCGCGGTACAGCCTGGTTCTCCTACCGCGCAGTAGTATCTGCCGTAGTGAGATAATCGAGCCGCCTGAGAAGCATACGTCGAAGGGTCAAGGACAAGGACGAACCGGACACCAAGGGGCTCAAGGAAACGCAGCGGAAGGAACCACGGCCGACCGTTTCAAAGATCAACAGAGATCATCAAGGAAACGCAGCGGAATGGATCAAGGCCGACCGTTTCATGGATCATCAGGGATCATCCACCTGTAAGTGGCAGTACCTAATCTTATCATATAAACCTATCAAAGCCAAATTACAATTTACTCCGATGTCCGCGAAGATTTAGTAAAAGAAAGATTTGTAATACAATGTTTCGGATTGGTATTAACCGGAACAGAAACGATAATCTGTTTACGCGGCAATCGTTGTAATAATACGCGAGAGAGAAAAGCCCACGCAGCGTGGCAGATGACAAACGCTTTGAAGAAAATTAAATTAAATTCAGCAAGAATTAATAAAACAACAAATTTTCGTTCTATTGACTTACGATCGAAAATAAATAAAAAAAAAAAATTTTTTTTCTCAACAAATAAAAACGCGGAATAATCGAATCAGGCGAGAGGTAGAAGATTAGGTGAACGCAAAATAAAAGTTTGATAAATCTATTAAAGGGAGAATTTAAATAAATAAAATATGGAAAACAACAGGCGAAATGACCCGCGACTCGCGCATTCCTTTGACTCGACCTTGCCCGGGCAAGCGGTAGGGGCAGCGGCCGGGCTAGATGCTGCGATTGGCGACATCACATTTCGCACAAATGAAGCGCTAAACACCCTGTCGCCGACGGGGCGCTTGCCCCACGCTCGCCAAACCGCGATGTCGGAAAATTTCCGGCAGATGGGGGTAAATGAGAGGCGCGGTACGGATTTCCTGGAGACGAGTGACCCTGACCGAGATCTGCGCCGTCGGGCGCGACGTCGCGTCACGGACGAAATGATCGACGAGGAGATCTTGCGCCTCCGTGATGAGGCCTCGGGTCTTCCGCCAGCGAACACCACCGTACGGCAAGTCGCGCCCAATCTCGGGGCAATACCGAAAACGCGAAGAGTCAACGACGATGACGGTAGAGATTCGGGTCGAATGTCTCGCGACGCTGTGAACGTCGACATGCATCGACGCCCCCGCGACGCGTCGAGATCAGCTCGACGCGACTTGGCTGAGATGCTTCAGGGCGTCAACGCCGAACCCTACGAATTAATCAGGGACCGTGAAGAGCAAAACGCCGAATTAAGGTACCGATTAGAACGATTGGAAGAAAGACTATCAGAAGGAAGGACGTCGAGACCGTGGAACCGCCGACAAACCGGATTCCCGGGCGAACGACGGACCGTGGAACTCGGGACGGCAATGAAACAGGTCCCGAAATTTTCCGGAGAAAGTCCTGACGAATTAGACCAATTTCTACGCGCTTGCCAAACCGCTCACGATCGAGTCCCATACGAAGACCACGAAGACTTCGTAGAATTCGTCATATCGGGGCATATTACCGGCAGGCCGTCGCAGGACCTGAAACATAAAAATATCAAAACCCTTGAAGAACTTAGGACAGAGCTGAAGATGCTGTACGGAAAACGTAAGTCACTGGCAGCTCTACAATTGGAATTCAACTCCCTGCAGCAGAATCAGGGCGAAAGCGTCGCGACGTACGCATCCAGGGTAGAACAGGTGACGGTCGACCTCATAGGAAAGTTGTGTGAAGGAATATCAACCCCTGGTGAGGCGCGGACGATCGAAACCATCACCCGACGAAGTGCACAGGCCAATTTCGAAAACGGACTACATGGCCAAGTGCAAACGATCGTGCGTGCTCGAAACTTTACGACGCTACACGAAGCCGTAGTCGAAGCCATCGAAATAAGCGAGATGATGTTACCGAAAGGGAATGAAGGAGCGCAAAGAGCCAACCAACGCCGTAGTTACAACATCAATAATAACAACAACGACAACAGCAGCAACAACGGCAATTAACGTCGGAGCTACAATAACGGTGGCAATAACAACGGCAATGGCAACAAAACCTGTTATCATTGCGGAAATGGAGGCCACTACGCAAGAGATTGTCCGAAGCTATCCGGACGAAACAGCCTACCCGTCGCGGATCAGGCCAAAACGCTCCAACAGGTGGACATAGTGTGTCATTACTGCCAGAAAAAAAGGCATCTGAGGAGAGATTGTCGAAAGCGAATTGCAGACGAGAAAAACGGAGGCCAACAGAACAATCGTCAAAACGGTCAACAGTCGCAAAATAACAACAACAAGAATTACCAGAACAACCAACACAAGACGGGGCAAGACGACACTTCGACAAAGCTAACGTTGGGCTCGCTATCGATCAATCTAGTTTCAATGAGCGACCAAGAGTCGACACCAGACGCCTCGGAAGAGGAGGAAATGCAAATCATGCAAGTCTCAATCCCGTCAGAGTTGTCGGCCAGCGACTTCGACATCGAGTCTCCGAGTTCAGCCAGCGGAATAATCACCCTGAAAGCCGACACCGGGGCTCAGTGCTGCGTCATCAGACGAAACTGCCTGTTGCCCCAAACGACGATCGAAAAAATAAAAGTGACCCTGAAGGGCGTATCGGAAAGGACTATCCACCCGGTATGCAAAGCAGAGGTCATCCTAGAAGTACCAGAGGTCACAGTGCGACACTGGTTTTACGTCGTCGAGGACGACGTGCCGTTGAGCGTTAACGGACTTCTCGGTATGGATTTCATAAGGAAACACCATGCCGATATTCTCGGTGGCGAGGTTCTGAAATTATACGGGCACAGTATGCCACTGATAGACGGAACCGAGAGGGTTACTTTGCCCCCGCGGAGCGAAACGATCGTCCACGGGAAAACGAAGAGCAAGACCATCGGTTTCGTGGAGAAATACGAAATCGAAAAAGAAATTCTCGTCAGTGCCTGTGTAACGGCACCGAGAGGGAACAGCTGTGCAGTTAGCATAGTAAACACCAGCGACCGAGCACACACAGTACTACGACCCGTAGTGCAACTCGAGCCGCTAGGTGATAGCGCGACCGAGTCACTCAGCGTAGGCACGGTGCGCGCGGGCAGAGGAGTCGAGAGGCTCGACCGACTGCGAGACGAACTCGATCTCGCAGACTTCAATGCCGAGGAATTATCGTCGCTCGAAGAAATAATACAAAAATTCGAGGACATATTCCACCTTCCCGGAGACGTGCTTTCGTGTACAGACAAAGTCGAACACTGCATCCTACTGAAGGAAGGTACGTTACCGACAAAAGTACACCCGTATCGCCTTCCCGAAGCTCATAAAAAAGAAGTAGAACGACAAACGGAAGAAATGTTGTCCGACGGCATCATACAACCGAGCAAAAGCCAATGGAACGCGCCACTGCTGGTTGTGGCAAAGAAACCAGATGCCAACGGGCAACGACGAATGCGAGTCGTGGTAGACTTTCGTAAACTAAACGAAGCAACCATCGGAGACTCGTACCCGCTGCGTACTATTAACGAAATATTGGACCAGCTGGGAAGGGCAAAGTATTTTTCTACTCTCGATCTTGCATCGGGATTTCATCAAATTCCAATGGCCAAGGTAGATAAAGAAAAAACCGCGTTCTCGACTCCGCAAGGGCATTTCGAATACAACCGAATGCCCTTCGGATTAAAAAACGCTCCCCCGACGTTCCAAAGGCTGATGAATACAGTCCTAGCGGGACTGGACGGGATAAAATGCTACGTCTACCTGGATGATATCGTCATCCACGGTAAGACCCTGCAGGAACACAACAGTCGCCTCGCAGAAGTTTTTCAACGCCTGCGAGAGGCAAAATTGGCCCTACAGCCGAGCAAATGTCAACTAATGCGAAAAGAAACGCATTACCTTGGTCACATAATTTCAGAGAAGGGCGTACAAGCAGACCCCGAAAAAATCGCGGCTGTAAAAAATTTTCCGACACCAACCACCGTTAAAGGAGTACAATCTTTCCTTGGGTTGGCCGGATATTATCGGAAATTTATAAAAAACTTTTCGAGCATTGCAAAGCCCCTCACGGAACTCGTGCGGAAGGACGAGGCATTCGATTGGACTGCCGTCCGAGACGCAGCGTTCGAGGAGCTAAAAACTGCAATGACTACGGCACCGATACTCCAATACCCGGATTTCGGTAAGCCATTTGTAGTAACGACCGATGCGTCAGATAAGGCCATCGGAGCGATATTATCGCAAGGGAAGGTCGGGGACGACCTTCCGATATGTTACGCGAGCCGTACTCTGTCGAAGGCCGAGCTCAATTACACAACGACCGAGAAAGAACTGCTCGCGATCGTGTGGGCAATAACTCAGTTCCGGCCTTACGTTTACGGTACACGTTTCAAGGTGGTAACGGACCACCAACCCTTAACTTGGCTATTCGGTGTAAAGGATCCCGGCTCTCGACTCATGCGTTGGAAAATTAAATTATCCGAGCATGAGTTCGATATAGAATATAAAGCGGGAAAGAAGAACACGAACGCCGACGCATTGAGTAGAATATGCGCGGTGACAAGAAGCCAAGGGAAGGAGAGGAAGGGGCACACTGCGCGCGAGAGAGAGAGAAGCAACTCCCCCGGCATGGCCTCACGCTCAACCGATCCGCCGTACCCCATAGGAACCGAGAGCGGCGCGAGTGGGGACGGCGCGGACAGCCGTGTGAAAGGAACGGGCGAGAAGAGCGAGAAAGCAAGCCTCGCGCCGTGCGACAGCGGAACCAGCGGTGTAGCGAGTGCGAGATCCAGCGGCTCGAGCCGCCGGGCAGCGGTCAGCGGACAGCTACCCGTGACTGAGGAAGCGGAGAGCGGGGAGGACAGCGATACGGAGACGGAACACAGTAGTGACGAGGACAGCTGTATTAAAGACAAGCGCAGCGTCCACAATAGCGTAACCTGTCCCAGCCCCAAAGAACGGAAAATTATAATTAGAGAATATCACGATGCTCCTTTAGGGGGACACCACGGATTAAAAAGGACTCTATCTTGGATCCGAATCAAATACGAATGGCCCGGAATCCGAGAGGAGGTGGGGGACTATATTTCCCGCTGTTTGAAATGCCAAAAGAATAAACTTAGGAGGAAGGAGCGAGCACCGATGATAATTACGGACACTGCTGAAAGATCCTTCGGAAAAACCGCGGTTGACATAGTCGGTCCCTTACCTGAAACATCTCGGGGAAATAAATACGTCCTGACGTTCCAGGACGCACTTACCAAGTATAGCGCAGCTATGGCTATACCAAATCAAGAAGCTAATACGATCGCTAAAGCATTTACGGAGGAAGTGATATGCCGGTACGGAACCCCCAAAACCGTTCTCTCCGACCAGGGCACCAACTTCCTCAGTACCATTTTCAAAGAAGTGTGCAGGCTGTTGCACATACAGAAAATACAAACGACCGCATACCATCCCGAAAGCAATGGGGCATTGGAGCGGTCGCATCGCACACTCGCAGAGTATCTTCGACATTTCATCAACGAAGACCAGAGTGACTGGGATGAATGGCTCCCGTACGCGATGTTTACATACAACATCACCCCTCACACCGCAACCGGCTTATCACCGCACGAGCTGGTGTTTGGCCGTGAGGCTGAGCTACCGACCGCGGTGAAACAAGAGCCGCGCAGCACGTACACATACGACGACTACGCGAGCGAACTGCGCGAAAGATTGCAAGCTGCGTGGACCATTGCTAGGGAACGACTACAGAGCGGTAAAGAAAAAGCAAAACTCTCGTACGATAAGGGAGCAAAGCCAACAGAGCTCCGCGTCGGAGACCGCGTACTCCTAAACGACGAAACAATCCGACGCGGAAGGTCGGCAAAGTTAACAACAAAGTGGACAGGTCCGTATCTAATAATAGGACAGCCCACACCGGTTACGTACGAAATACAAAAAGGGAGAAAAACATTAAAAGCACACGCTAACCGGCTGAAGCTCACCGTAGAGCATTAGAATAAATAAATAAATAAATAAATAAATAAATAAATAAAAGAAATAAACAAAAATATTTCTCCATCTACTGGACAAGGCTCCACTAGACATTTCCATAGACATTTTTAACGAAACCTCGAGACACATCGAGACAAACAAGAAAACCCCTAGAACTCTCATCAAGAAAATGGCGTAGAGTCTCACCGACAGCTAGGATAAGGTTACCCGACGAAAGCAGCTAACCGAAATTTTAGACAGATGTCGAACTACGACCTTCCGAAATGCAAATTCGAAGAAAATCTGCACGTGTGTTCCGCAGCGTTGCCGGTGCAACCATTGACCGACTAAGCGCCGTGCGAAACACAACCATACGCGAAAATACGTCCCGATAGCGAAATCGGATGTGAGAAACGGGCCGCGAATTTAGAAGTAACAGTTAAAATCACCATGCTACAACCAGGTAGATGGCTACGCGTGGCGCCGAAAATCGAAATGACCGGGATAACGTGCGAAAACGTTATAACGAAACATTTAAAAAAAAAAAAAAAAAAAAAAAACAGGGACAGGAATAATGGCTTTGATAGGAAAATGTAAGGTAACTGCCCGGGGCTTCAGCGTCGCAACGGGTCGGCGATACACGGAGATGGTCAAGGAGGATCATCTGCCCCCAGCAATCTCACCCCCTTGGACGCGGACAAGGAAGCGCCCATTTAGAAGAACGACGGGGAAATAGCAAAACTACTAGTAGTGATTTGAAACCCCGCAAAGTTACGCGAACTCGGACAGCAAATCCGAGAAATTGAGAAAAATTTACGCGAAGAATTCCGTATTAAATTCCATAGTACCCTCGCGATAGGTACTACTGTCATGTTCACCATCGCAGCGATAGTACTGGTTAGCTACGCTGCATATACGCAAAAGAAACGCGACACCGCAGCCTTCAGCCGCGACTGTCGCTATCAACCTCGAGACCGTTGCCCCTCAAGAAGAGGAGCAACACAGAACTCGTCGCAAAGACGAAGTGCGAACTAACCGTGACACAGTACACCAGCTAGACCAATACTACCGCTGCGCAAAATTAAATAAACCGACACCCTCCAACAAGTCGAAAATTCCATGGGCACATAAGAAATGTATTCGAAGTAAAAATTGTGTCCATTGTCAATATCCAAATTTTTACTTTTCAGGGGGGAGGGATGTTGTGCCCCGCAATTTTCAAGTATATTTTTGTCATTATAGATTTATATAAACAATAAATTCTCGAAACAATTATACGTTCCTCACGATAATTGTTTCTCACGATCGAATACTTCCTTTGCAGACAGCTAAGTGATAGAATTATAAAGAATAAAATAAAACGAAACAGCTTACGCGAAGTAACGGAGATACGGATTTCCGTTACAACAATTGAATCCTTTTCGGAAGATCGTGCTCTGACCGTGCTGACAAAGAATCATGCGATTGGCTGGCAACGGTCAGACCACAAAACTGCAAAATCAGCTTTTCGACGACGAGCCTCGAAGAACCGAAAACTCGCCATCGAAAAGTCAGACTTAAACGAAAGATCGAGTCGAACGGTCCTCTGATCATCAGACTCCCGTGCTGCGATAGAATTTCCTCACCAATACTTTGTAAAATCGCGAGTAGAAATATGTAATAGAAACCCGCGGCTAGGTAAACGTGATACGTCGCACCGCGATAATAAAGTGTTAATCCGAGTCATTGAGAATAACATCTGCTGTGTAAAAACCCTAAAACCATAATAAATTCAAAGCGTGTCTGTATTTTATGAGTTAATACTTATTTGTGGCAAGAGATCCCGACATATCCCTCCTGACCCGTAATCTGAAGATTCGAAGAGACACGGGCCATCCGGGGGACACAACACGAAGAAACCACCGGACGACCCGTCATCGTTTCGCCCACTATGCATGCTTGACACCGCAGGAAAGATACTGGAGCGTATAATACACGACAGGATTGAAGCCGCTATTGGAGACTCCCTTGCGGACACCCAGTACGGTTTTAGAAAATCACGCTCAACGCTAGATGCAATTAAAAGGGTAGTCAAAACAGCGAGAGAAGCAACAGCAGGAAAGCGATGGAAAGGGGGGGAGCAAGAAATACTGCCCGGCCGTTGCCCTCGATATCAAAAATGCCTTTAACTCGGCGCGGTGGGAGAACATCCGCACAGCCCTCGACCGCCTCGAAGTACCAGGGTACCTGAGGACTATAGTCGAAGCTACCTTAGTGATAGACTGTTAATATATGACACAGAGCGTGGTCCTAAGAACTACCAAGTTACTGGAGGGGTACCTCCGGGCTCGGTGCTTGGGCCACTCTTGTGGAATATAATGTATGACGGACTACTCAAGATAGAACTACCGAGTGGAGTAGAACTCATCGCATTTGCAGACGATGCAATAGTAGTTATTGTAGCAAAGTTTAGAGAGGAAATACAGCTTATCTTCGAAGACACATACAGCCGGATACAAGGCTGGATGAGGACAGCGGGACTCCAGCTAGCGGAACACAAGACAGAAGCCGTACTGTTCTCAAAACGTAAAGTGGCGGAAACTATCGATTTGACGGTCGGGGAACACACAATCACTTCCCAGCAGTACATTCAATACTAAGGAGTGATGCTAGATGCCAGGCTAAGCTTTAATCCCCAAGTAAGACACGCGGTGGAAAAGGCGGCCAAGGTGGCAGCGGCGCTAGCAAGGCTCATGCCAAACGTTGGCGGCCCACGGCAGGACAGAAGAAAACTACTGGCAGCAGTAGTAACCTCCGTCTTTACGTATGGGATTGTCATCTGGGGAGATGCAATGAAGACGCAAAAGAACCATAACCGGATAACATCGGTGTATCGACTCAGTGCCCTCAGAGTGTGCAGTGCTTTCCGCACAGTGTCAACTGACGCAGCATGCGTTATAGCGGGAATGACTCCAATAAAGATTCTGGCCGAAGAAAGAAGGAACCTCTACAAACAAAACGCGACGTCACCCGAACAACAAGGGACACAAAGGAGGAAAGCGCGACGACAAAGCCTCAGAAAAAAGCAGACGCAATGGGACGCGTCAACCAAAGGAAGATGGACACACCGCCTTATCCGCCAAATAGACAGTTGGGTAAACCGGAAACATGGTTCGGTAAATGACTATATTACACAATTTCTAACGGGACACGGCTGCTACCGGGAGTACCTCTACCGGTTCAAGCACGAAGAGTCACCGGATTGCACAGCGGAGTGTCGGGAGCCGGAAGACGCAGAACACGTGTTCTTCAAATGTCCACGTTTTCAACAGAAACGTGCACAGCTCAAAAGTAAACTCGAAGATATCGTCACACCAGACAACATTGTGCAGCTCATGCTGGAGTCAGAAGCAAAATAGATAGCTGTAAGCGACTTTACCACAGCAGTCCTGAAAACATTGCGTACCGAAGAACGTGTGAGGAGAACGGCCGAGACAGCCATGCTCGCAAGCTAAGAAGCCACCGCACGTAGAAGACAATGGAAGAGACAACACCTGAGAAAAAGCTCCGGCTAGATTGCCCTCGCAAAGTAATGCCCACCAGCCGTACCGCAAGGGTAAGAAAAGGTCAATGAAGCAAGGGGTTAGGGTTTAGTCGGTGCGAGACCGACACACGAGCTTCGGCCTATGGTGCATGAGGCATTCCCCCCTCTTCAAGAAAAAACACACACACACACACACACACACACACACACACGCACACGCATACACACACACACACACACAGACACACACACACACACACACACACACACACACACATGAACACACACTTACACACACACACACACACACACACACACACACACACACACACACACACACACACACACACACACACACACACACACACACACACACACACACACACACACACACACACACACACACACACACACACACACACACACACACACACACACACACACACACACACACACACACACACACACACACACACACACACACACACACACACACACACACACACACACACACACACACACACACACACACACACACACACACACACACACACACACACACACACACACACACACACACACACACACACACACACACACACACACACACACACACACACACA
>CAXAQZ010000678.1:0-22599 GCA_963971145.1 Sussaba pulchella | reverse complement strand
GTAACTTCGGGTGACCCTACTGCCACGCAATCATTCGTAATTTATCTTGTTATAGCTCATTTCATCGATTCACGTTCATTCAATAATGAAATTATTGCGCCGTGTTATTCAAATGTAAACATTCAAAAAAATCGAGGCGACCCTTAAAATAGTCGGATCGGGCTTAATTCCGCGCGGAATTCTACGGAGCCAAAAATGACTCATACAAAAGTTGTAAGTATTAACGAGAATTATTTTTAAGATTTTTTAAACACATGGTTTCCATTTTAAACCCATATGTTGTCTACCATAGCCCTGCCATTTTGAAATTTTTGGAAAATTTTTTTTTTTGGATGTCCTCTTTCAAACCCTCATTGAACTTCTATTCGATTGGATTTTTTTTTTTCGTGGTAACCTGAAGTATAAATAAAAATGCGACACTCGGTATGTCTGTACCAGAAAAGAACAAGATATTTATGGAAAAATAAAATTATCGACGGAAGTTGCAATTGGATCACAAAGGTCCGCACGTCATTTTAAGCAGTCTTTCAAGCGCTTTCAAATGAAACTCACCATATCAACGTTCCTATAAAATTGGTGGAGCAACGATTTTTTGAATGGGAACTTGACGCCCTTCCCATGTTAATCAAATGGGAAAACTAGAAAAATCTTGCGCGACCCCTAAAAATATTCCGATCGGGCTCATCTTTGGACACAATTCTCTTGATGGAAGATACTTTGGCGTGAGTGTATTTTGGTTGAAGAAAAAAAAAAAGTTTTTATATAACGCAGCCGTCCCGTATAAAAAAAACACTGGAATTTCGAGTGTTTACACTACACTGGATCGAGTGTAGTGTAATTTCGTATACTTGATCCAGTGTTACACTGGGATTCGAGTGTTACACTTGAATATGAGTGATACACTGAAGTTCGAGTGTTGCACTGGAATTTTGAGTGTTTACGCTACACTTGATCGAGAGTTGTATAATTTCACATACTTGATCCAGTGTTACACTGGAATTCGAGTGTTACGCTTGAATATGAGTGTTACACTGAAGCTTGAGTGTTACACTGGAATTTGAGTATTAGACCGAAATCAGATATACACCGGAATTCCAGTGTTTCACTCAACTTCGAGTATAACACTGCAATTTCAGTGTTACACTCGAAATCTTTTTTTCAACTAGAATGAAACCGTTACACTGGAAACAAACATCGCATCGGAGTTTAAATTTCCTACTTAAATCGAAGCGTGTGACAAAATATAATGCCTCATTAAAATTCAGTTTTACACTTGTTCATAAATTAAATTGTTGACTTATGTGTAACGCATTTAAGCTTTGTGAAGAAGAAAATTGAGACTCATCTTTAAATTTCTTTAGCAATAATTGTCGCTATTAATAAATTTGTTCAACAATAAATTGATCAACAAAGAATGCGAATAAAAGTGTCGATTGATCATTTTAACGTAATAAATAAGCGAATAAGTGTATAAGCACATGCGAATAAACGTAGAATAGATTGTATGTTGTGTCCCCCGGATGACCCGTGTCTCCTCGAATCTTCAGATTACGGGTCAGGAGGGATAAGTCGGGATCTCTTGCCACAAATAAGTATTAACTCATAAAATACAGACACGCTTTGGATTTATTATGGTTTTTGGGTTTTTACACAGCAGATGTTATTCTCGATGACTCGGACTAACACTTTATTATCGCGGTGCGACGTATCACGTTTACCGCGCCGCGGGTTTCTATTAGATATTTCTATTCGCGCTTGTTACAAAGTATCGACGAGGAAATTCTATCGCGGCACGGGAGTCTGATGATCAGAGGACCGTTCGACTTGATCTTTCGTTCAAGACTGACTTTTCGATGGCGAGCTTTCGGTTCTTCGAGGCTCGTTGTCGAAAAGCTGATTCTACAATTTTGTGGTCTGACCGTTGCCAGCCAATCGCATGATTCTTTGTCAGCACGGTCTTTCAAAAAGGATTCAATTGTTGTAACGGAAATCCGTATTTCCGTTACTTCGCGTAAGCTGTTTCGTTTTATTTTATTCTTTATAATTTCAATATTTAGCTGTCTGCAAAGGAAATATCGTATCTCCTTTCATATCGCCTGATTCGGAATCAGCGATGTTCGATCGTGAGAAACAATTATATCGTGAGAAGCATATAATTGTTTCGTGAATTTATTTTATATAAATTTATAATGACAAAATGTACTTGAAAATTGCGGGGCACAACATGTATTATCCATTATGAATAATAAAATTTTTCATAGAATAACTTGATGATAAATGTGTATAGATAATTATCTATGTAATAAATGTGTATAATTAATTATCGAGTGTAAATACTTGACACTGGAATGAAACACTCAAGTTCCAATAAAAACACCTTCTTCTCGAGTGTGGACATTTGACACAGAAATGAAGCACTGAACTTTCAGTGTAAACACTCGGAAATTCAGTGTTTACGCTCGAACTCGAGTGTTGACGCTCAAGGTTCTGTGTAGACACTCGAAAATTCAGCGTTTACGCTCGGGGTCCAGTGTAAACACTTGAAAATCGAGTGTTTATGCTCGCACTCGAGTGTTGACACTCGAACTCCAGTGTAAACACTTGGAAATCCAGCGTTTACGCTCAAATTTAAGCGTAAACACTCGAAATCAAGTGTTTTTTTGATACGGGGTGTTTTCCTCGTTTTTCGGGGCGTGTTTGGGGAAGCCAAAGTAGGCCTTTCCACATCTCTCGGCTGTTGTTATGGTAAACAGACCAATAAAACACACAAAAATGTTCTAGTACAATTAAAGTCCGTGAATCGTCGCTGTTCAGCGGTGGGAGAGCTTTTTTCGAGAGTTTTTGTAGAACAAAAGACTGGCGAACAGGAGACATAACAGCTTATTCGATCTCCTGTCACATGGACTGACAGCATCAACGACATTGGGGCATGGTGCTTATAATGTTTCTTAAGACGGAAATATACTATTCAGGTTCTGTTTGTTTCAAGAGATAAAAAAATAGATAATTTTTTCAATATGCATCAGATCTATGTACCGTTTGTTCAGTGGGGGGGGCCTCGCCCCCCCAACACCCCAACCGGGGCTTCGCCCCTGGACCCCACCGGGGCTTTGCCCCTGGACCCCATCGGGGCTTTGCCCCTGGACCCCATCGGGGCTTTGCCCCTGGACCCCACCAGGGCTTCGCCCATGGACCCCACCGGGGCTTCGCCCCTGGACCCCACCGGAGCTTTGCCCCTGGATTCCATAAGCATGCTTACATATCGATGGTACGAATTAGCTTGCACGCAGCTCGGAAAACACGGCTTCGTTATATAAAGTATCGTGTGCACCTTGGAGGAGGGCCGTTTTTAGCTTCGCGCGCTCGTCTCCGACTCGTTCCGAAAACATCGCGCTGAGCTGAAAACGCCCACTTTCCGTCCTTGGTACACAATGTACTATTTTTCATATTACGGAATTAACGCAAGAGGCATGATTTATAGAAAAAGTTATAATCTTTCATTTATTATCAGTACTCATATTAGAAATGCATATATCACGAGATATACGCGAAAAACTCTGAAAAATACTTTTTTTTCACTTTAATCGATTTTAGGCACTATCAGGCATGCACTCAATCGAAAAAAAGTATTTTTCCCTTTTTTTTACGTCATAACCTATCGAAACAAGAGGTAGCCCAGATAAAAGTTATTTTAACGGACACCCTAATATATATATGTGGTTGTCCATCCCGTTTCGACAAGGTTTTTCCCTGACCCCTTTCGATTCCGCTAATTATTTTATATGTTTTTGTAACAACTAAATGGAGAATTCATAATTTGTTTTTTTATTTTTTCTATCGAACGGTTCAAAACTTATGATTTTTTTTTCGAAATCCTACCTTTTTTTTCAAACGCTCATAACTTAGGTAATAATCCCGTATCAAAAAAACACTGGAATTTCGAGTGCTTACACTGAACCTTGCGCGTAAACGCTGGATTTTCGAGTGTCTACACAGAACCTTGAGCGTCAACACTCGGGTGCGAGCGTAAACACTGGATTTCCGAGTGTTTACACTGAAAGTTCAGTGCTTCATTTCTGTGTCAAGTGTCCACACTCGAGAAAAAAGTATTTTTATTGGAACTTGAGTGTTTCATTCCAGTGGCAAGTATTTACACTCGATAATTAATTATACACATTCATTACACAGATAATTATCTATACACATGTATCATCAAGTTATTCTATGAAAAATTTTATTATTCATAATGGATAATACAATCTATTTTACGTTTATTCGCATGTGCTTATACCCTTATTCGCTTATTTATTACGATAAGATGATCAATCGACACTTTTATTCGCATTCTTTGTTGATCAATTTATTGTTAAACAAATTTATTAATAGCGACAATTATTGCTAAAGAAATTTCAGGATGAGACTCAATTTTCTTCTTCACAAAGCTCAAATGCGTTACACATAAGTCAACAATTCAATTTATGAACAAGTGTAAAACTGAATTTTAATGAGGCATTATATTTTGTCACACGCTTGGATTTAAGTAGGAAATTTAAACTCCGATGCGATGTTTGTTTCCAGTGTAACAGTTTCATTCCAGTTGAAAAATAGAATTCGAGTGTAACACTGAAATTGCAGTGTTATACTTGAAGCTTGAGTGAAACACTGGAATTCCGGTGTATATCGGATTTCGGTCTAATACTCAAATTCCAGTGTAACACTCAAGCTTCAGTGTAACACTCATATCCAAGCGTAACACTCGAAATTCCAGTGTAACATTCGAATCCCAGTGTAACACTGAATCGAGTATACGAAATTACACTACACTCGATCAAGTGTAGCGTAAACACTCAAAATTCCAGTGTAACACTCGAATTTCAGTGTAACACTCATATTCAAGTGTAACACTCGAATCCCAGTGTAACACTGGATCGAGTATACGAAATTACACTACACTCGATCGAGTGTAGTGTAAACACTCGAAATTCCAGTGTTTTTTCGATACGGGATGGCTCAAATGAAATATTTTTTTTTTCAAATCTTGGGGTTCCCCCAAATTTTTCAGAAAAAAATACTAGCAAATGTTGAGAACTTTTTTTGACCTCTATTTTTGCATTTTTGACCTTCACAAATTTTTTTCGAAATGTATGTCATAATTGATTTTTTTGAAAAATTTATATGTGAAAGCACGCATAATTAAACGTATTATCTAAAATTTTTACGATGATATTCGGCCCCGTTTTTTTTAAATTGAATTTTGAATGTTTCAAAACGGAATTTTATTGGCTTATAAGATAAGCCTATGCCATTTGGTAGCTTTTGAAAATTTTGAAAACATTTTTATATAATTTCTAATTTTGAAGTATGGTTCATTTGGAAAATACCGAAAATCGGTCGTTATTGCATTTTGAAAGTTTTGTTGTTTTCAAATTTAGAAAAAGGTTTATAGAAAAATGATTTTTTTTTGTAATCCGATCGTCGTAGGATTTAAAGCACGGGATAATAATTGTTTGGCAGATGTGGGAGAATATAAAATATAAAAATTATTTCATAAGTTGCTAGTTTATGAAATGCATACATTGCATCAAATTTAACAATTGTAGACACTAAACTTGAAAAATTTTTAGTTGCCACCAAAACTTGTTTAACTATGGTTGAAAAATGTTTCACCATGCTACATTTTTACAAATTTCACAAGTTTGTATTACCATGAGCATGATTTTGGAATATCGGCAGAATGGCATTTTTTGCCACTGCTCATGGTAAAGGAGCTTGCGATGGTGTCGGTGGTACGTTTAAGCGAATGGCAGCAAGAGCCAGTTTACAATTACGTATGGACGAGCAAATATCAACTGCTCAAGAGTTGTTTGAGTGGGCTAATAAACCCCACAACTTACCTAACATTACGGTAAAATTTCCATCGTTGGAAAACTATGAAAGTGCTGGAACAAAATTAGTTGATCGATTTCAAAAAGTAAAACCAATTAGTGGCACACAGAAATTACATTCCGTAATTGCGGATACAAAAACTTTTGGTTTATGGATAAGAGATTATTCCGCATCGAGTGAAACTCGTCTATGTAAGATTTTTAAGCGCCAACGAAAATAAAAATTTTACTTTTTTCTTCTCAATACAGCATTCGTCTAATTCATCTCCCGAATTCATACGAATGATTATTATTCGCTGTTCTCAATTTGCATAAACGATTCAAATAAAATAACTTCAATCAAAATCATACTTCAAAATACTCGTCAAGAGTTATAGCTGCAAATAAAATTATAAAAGAATGTTTTCGGAATTCCGTTTTGAAACGTTCATAATTCAATTAAAAAAAACGAGGCCGAATATCATAGTAAAAATTTCAGATAATACGTTAAATTATGTGTACTTTCACATATAAATTTATCAAAAAAATCAATTATGACATACATTTCGAAAAAAATGTGTGAAGGTCAAAAATGCAAAAATAGAGGTCAAAAAAAGTTCTCAACATTTTCTAGTATTTATTTTTGAAAAATTTGGGAAAAAACCCAACATTTGAAAATAAAAAATTTCATTTGAGCCATTATTACCTAAGTTATAAGCGATTGAAAAAAAAGGTAGGATTTCGAAAAAAACATCATAACTTTTGAACCGTTCGATAGAAAAAATAAAAAAAAAAATTATGAATACTCCATTTAGTTGGTACAAAAACATATAAAATAATTAGCGGAATCGAAAGGGGTCGGGGAAAAACCTTGTCGAAACGGGATGGACTACCACATATATATATTTTTCAACCTCGAAATATCTTAAAGAAGCCCTCAAGAGTGCGAACGGCTTCGATTTTCTTTTCATTGTCGTCCGAGATGAATGCGTACGAAGGGTTGAGAGCATCGAGATGAGCGATTCGCGCCTCACTTTGCACCGCAACGTCAAATCGAATTTCAAAGATAGATCAATTTTTTGTCGTCGTAATCGTCATAATCGTCGTAGTCGTCGTCGTTGTCGTCATCAGGTAGGGAGGAAAATGCACTTGTCTCAAGACACTACCGAGTCTCTTGATCGTTTCCTATCTAAAAAAATGAAATGTGTTGCAAAAAATCGATTTTTCGATTACTTTCGGTAGGAAACCGGTTTTTGCGAGACGGACTTCTTTTTTTTGTTCACATGAGAAACTATTATCATGCATAGAAATTGTGAAGAAAACCCGAATTTCTTCATAATTCTAAAAGAAACACAAAAAAAATCAGGAGGACAAGCCCCACTCCACTTCTATGAAAAATATCCGCAATTTCGATTAAGTATCTGGAGGGAAAATTCCATCCAACTCAAAATTGTCGAAAAAGCAGGAAAAGCAGTTACCTCTTGAAACAAAAATGGGCTGGGGCGAGGAAGGGGGGTCGAAAAATTTATTTAAAAATCAGTGAGGTTGTAGGATCCAAAAGATACTAAAACAAAAATTATTGACTATATCAGAGGGTAAAAGAGTTTCAATCTTGTAATTTGATAAATCATTGAATTTTTGCATTTTTACTTATTTTAGCAGTGTTCACAGTGTTCCCAATAGGATTTCACATATTCCGAGTGAAATTTACGCAACTTTCTGAAAAATGCTGAGACATGCGAAATTCTCTAGAAATAGCTTATTCTAATGAGAACTGGATTCCAAGAGGTCTGTTAGTCCAAAATGAAGACATTTTTTTCGAAAATTTGAGACCCGCATAAATTTGGGCTATGAACGTAAATTTTATTTTTCGATAAGATACTAAAAATTGAAAAAAAAAAAGAAACGGAAACGGAAATGTCACAGCATGTCCTACATAATTATAGCCAAAATAATAGAGGAATAAATCCGACAAAAAACCAGGTCCATGTGTCTTATTAAGGACAACGTCCTGAAATTATTTTAAACATTTCCGGGGATAGGAAAAAAAAGCTGCCTCGATTTGGTGGAATATTGCATGTACAATATATTTACATTTATTCCAGGAGGATATTAAAAGCAGCATGTATTTCACAATACATGCACTACAAGTTTTGATTTATCTCGCAACCTGTACATGCAGAAGAGCGCCCACATCGATGTACTTATCTCGACTGTTCTGCACATTCTGATTTTTGTGGGATGAGGATATTTTTCTACAAGTTGGAGATTTGACAATACGCAGATTCGTAATAAAAAATGCAATCGTTCTCTTAAAAAAAAAATCATTTTAAAAGTTCCCGAACGCGAAAATGTCAACTCGGTCATGCGCCGGCACTACCGCTTTGTGACGACATCGAATCTTGTGAACATTATCGTATTGTGTGAATTCGGTTTGTTATGACATTTCGGAGAATAGAAATGACACTCGCCATGTTCAAAATTTCGTAGTATGTAATTTACAATTCTGATTTACAATATATTGCTTGAACCAAGCGGAACGAGAACAATTGTTCCATGAGTTTACACGAATTCGAAGCCTTCGAACTTCTGGCCTACGATCCTCGTGTCTGGTAAAAGGACTTGCCCTTGAATGGTAAATGCTGTTATGTAAGTGGCGGTCTGACCTCTATATTCTTCAGTCTTGAGAGCGACGATTATTGAATCATGGGATCCTGGCAGGAACTTGAAGCTGGAGAATCCTCTGATGGGTACCAAATTGTCAAGCTTTTTGACCTGTTGTTGTCAAGATGCCAACATATTAAAAATTCATGTGGGCTCAAGTTAGAAAGAAATTTGAACGGTTACAAATCGTGATTTTTCAAGCTCAATAGTCAAAGAAATTAAAATTTTCACTAATTCGTACGGAATAAATTATCGAATATTTGTAAATTATTTGCAATAGAATCTTGCGAATTCTTTACAGTTATTTATATAATTCTTCATGAACGTTATAGTCCAGGCAAATACTCCAAAAGTGGACGGCCTCTGGCAGTAAACCGCTTTTTCAACCGAAGGTAGAGGGCTAGCTACTGAAAGATACCCCGTTGGAATTTTTGATCTGCATCATCAGGAAAGTTTAAAAAAGGGGGTTGAAAGCTCGAAAAAAACGGGCGGAATCGTCATATTTCGAAAAATAATAGCTTAATTGAAAACAGTTTTCAACAAAAAATGTTTGAAATAATAAAATACATAAAAAGTTATATCAAGCCCATCCCTGAATTTTTGCAAATAAGGGCGCAAGAACGATGTAAACCTTAGGGGTTGACGCGCAAATATAATAACTTTGAAAATTCACGAATAATATGAATTTTGATATTTGGCGATTTTCTTTAGTGTGTTTCGAATCGAATGCTCTACATTTCGAGAGAAATTTTTTTTTTCTCAGAGCCCGCGCTATTTTTCAATCATGGATTTTATAATCATCAAACAGCACAATTTACTGGTTGCGCATCACTGGGAGAGAGAGCACGCTGTATGTCCGTACCGCTCGCACTCACTGCCACACTTCTCCCGCTGTTCGGCGCTTTATAGGTAAACACCGTTTGACAGATTATCCGGAAGGAGAGAGAAGAGGCGTGTCTGGCAGACACATCGTTCTGTCGCTGTCTCCGCCAGTGGTGCTCAGCTTCCACAGACACGGGTTTTCCCATCAACCCCGAATACTCATATCGTTCCTGCGCCCTTATTAGCAAAAATACGGGGTTAGGCTTAATAAAACTTTTTGTGCATTTTTCAATTTAAATCAATTTTTGTTTTAAACATTTTTCGATTAAAACATGAGTTCTCGAAATATGATGATTCTAACGTTTTCAACCCCCTTTTTTAAACTTTCCTGATGATGCCGATGAACAATTCCAACGGGGTATCTTTCAGTAGCCAGTCCCCCAACTTCGGTTGAAAAAGCGGATTACCGCCAGAGACCGTCCACTTTTGGAGTATTTGCCTGGACTATTATTTTATTTCATTAATGTGCGGCAACGATTGTAATTCGTCAGCACTGCGATAAAGAATGTCGAACCATGATATTGGCGAAATTTTCGTCGGTGCTGAGCAGCACGTTGCAGCTCATGATCTCATCTTTTGTCTCGTTGTAACGTTCCTCAGAGCATCGCCGGGGTAGAAAAAACCAACTCTGATGGACGTTGCTCCATGCCCCGGATTCATGGATCATATATCCTGAAAAAAACCAATGAATTTAAAAGTTACTTGCATAGTCTGCTCTTCGGTCTAATTCGAATTTAACACTTAGTTTGTTATGTTGTTTTTGGCACGTTGGCTCTGTAACGTGAGTCACTGTACCGGGCGTTTGAAAAGGTACTCTTAAGTGCTCTAAAAAATTCCACAAAATTCATGAAATCTTATCTACTACCCTAGAACAAGGATCAATCATCATATTGTTGCAATATTTGTTTGTTTAAACCATATAATTATAAAAACAAATAAAACCATGAAGAACGCACCATCGCGGCAAGGCACGAGTGACCTATCATTACAGACCAAGGGTTAAGAACTTTCTCACAATTTTCAGACCAAAAAAAATGAATGTAAGGCTACACTCGAATACAGACAGTACGTCGATTCGTGATGAACGAAGATTTTTCGTGGAATGAAAACAAATACAGTTTGTGTGTATCACGAGAAAAATAGATGAAACTGGAAAATCATTGTAATAAACTCGAAAATAGAAAGTGGTTTTTTTTCCACAGACCTTAACGTTTCAAGGTTGTTGGGGTCATTTTGGAATATTCTGAGCAATGTTTTATGACACGCTGTGCGTAAAATGCAATTTTTACACTCACTTCGTTCGCGTCACGCCGCATTTACACACCTTGTGACATAAAAATGTATACGATACTCGTTCGAAAAACGTTATCTTGAATAAAAAAGGTTTTCGCACTTGCATCAAAATGTACTATTAATGTGTGTGTGTGTGTCCGCGCGCACGTATGTAATCAAATTTTGCGATAATGTTTTTTCTAAAACTAATAATGCGATCCAAATTATCCATAAGGCAGCATGACCCTGTAACTCAGAGCTGATTAGATTGGGGTCCAATTTGGTCGTTTTTTAGTTTAAAAAAAGTATATATATATGGGGAAAGCCGGCTCAATTCGAACGGGTCAAAACCCTCACCACTTCAGAAATGGTTGGCAATTTTTTATTCAGTTTGGGGTAACCCAAAAACATCTCTTGATTTTTTTGGAAATTTTCCTACCGCCCCCTCTTCCTTAGAAAAATTAAAAGAATGAAAGATAAGAGAAATCAGACTGAGCGATATTTTTAAAATCGATGAATTTTTTTTCATCTATTCTGTGCTCGAAAAAATCAAGTTTCTATATAAATTCAGAATGGGATCTTTTTTGCTTATATTTGATTTTCAAATTTTTCTTTTTCGAAACTAGGAAAATTCCGACAAACATTCAAAATAATAATTTGGGTTTTTGCTTTTAAATCAATAAAAAATAAATCATTCTCGTGAAAAATTCGATATCTTGATTTTTTCGGCTTGAATATCGATTTATTTTATTTGGACATGGTTCTTGCATTTCCTCCAACCTGAACCTGGGTGAAAAAGGCAGAAAGGAATGATTTATTTTTTATCGATTTAAAAAAAAAACTAAAGTTATTCATTTTAATGTTTGTCGGAATTCTGAGTTCCGAAAAAAAAAAAAATTTTTTTAAAAATAAAAGCAAAAAAAATCCCACTCTAAATTTATATGGAATATTGATTTTTTCAGGCACGGAATACATGAAAAAAAATTCATCGATTTTAAAAATATCGCTCTGCCTTTTTCACCCAGGTTCAGGTTGGAGGAAATGCAAGAACCATGTCCAAATAAAATAAATCGATATTCAAGCCGCAAAAATCAAGATATCGAATTTTTCACAAGAATGATTTATTTTTTATTGATTTTAAAGAAAAAACCAAGATTATTATTTTTAATGTTTGTCGGAATTTTTCTAGTTTCGAAAAATAAAAATTTAAAAATCAAATGTAAGCAAAAAAGATACCATTCTGAATTTATAGAAAAACTTGATTTTTTCGAGCACAGAATACATGAAAAAAAATTCATCAATTTTAAAAATATCGCTCAGCCTGATTTCTCTTCTTTTTCATTCTTTTAATTTTTCAAAGGAGGAGGGGGCGGTGGGAAAATTTCCAAAAAAATCAAGAGATGTTTTTGGGTTACCCCAAACTGAATAAAAAATTGCCAACCATTTTTGAAGGGGTGAAGGTTTTGACCCGTTCGAATTGAGCCGGCTTTCCCCATATATACATATAACAACGGAATCTACACGGTAGGATTTCAATTCGAAAAGGGGCAACCAAGCTGCACTGTTGCTACTTAAAAAAAAAATTTTTTTTAAAAACTTCTAGATAAGAAAGAAAGATGTGGGACATGGATGGTGGATTTGCACAAAATCTTATGGTAACGTCAATATTCATACTTATAATACATTTAATGAAAATCTATACTTCAGAAAGTACAATATTGAAATAATGCCGTTGATTAAGGGGCATTGACGTTTTTTTTGGCAACATTATTATGCAATTATAAGGAACCGAACGAACAAAGAGCATACAATGATCGTTTAATGTATTGTCATATACTAACGATATTGATAAGTAGAAAACTATTAAATTTCCCAACAAACGGATGAACTCGTTGTTAACGACAATTAATAATAAGAAATTTGAACTAGCGAATCTTGCGAAAAAATGAATTAGCCATAGGCACTACTAACCATGGGCACAACTAACCACGGGCACTGCGAACTATAGGCACAACTCCCATAGGCCCCCTTGATTGATTCGAGATTACCAGAATTATCGAAGATTCACGAAATTTAAAAGAGTTTTGCAGAATTTCAATGACCACTTGCAAAATTAAATTGCTACCTGGAAATTCTATATTGAGTGATCGTCGCAATTTTTTGTAATTTTTAGTCCAATTGATGGCTTGTGTCTCTCCGCCCGGTGATATTATTTTCACCCATTGTGGATTATTATGCTGAAATTTGCCACTGCTCGTGGTCCACTCTTTGCCCATGCTGCCAACATACAATTGTTCGTTTCTCACAGTAGCCCATTCAGACTTAAAGCCTGCAATATAAACATTTAATCAATCTTCCTTGGTTCACCCAGCTCAATTTATTTCAATATCACTGAATTCTTGTAACAATTTGATTGCGGTTATAATTCAACCAATTGTATTAAATTTCCATTCGGCCAACTTTGTCCAGTTTAATTCCCTCTAAAAAAACCTAAAAAAGTAATAACCTTTAGAATCCTTGCCATTTCCGTCCATAAGAATTAGCCAGGGAAAGGCTTGATCTCCCTCTAAGTAATATACAATGCCTGTACGATCATCACAGGTCAAAAGTCTTCCATCAAAAGTAACAAGCTCAGAAAGTTCCATGCCACGTCCGCCCATCCCAAGCGTAGAAAATAGCTTTGTCTCATCGGGATCCCACGAGACAGAAATGAAATTGTTACGTGGCATCCAGAAGAGGTGTCCTCGTTTCAAGATGCTGTACCAAGTGTCTTGATTTTGACCATCCTTTGAATCTTTGTCGAGATCACTGATTATGCCTATCCTGTAAGTAAGCCCAGCTGCGGTTTTGCTAATGGGGGTTATGGGATAGGTACTGTTGTACCTGTGATAGCCAAGTGGAACGGAGAGTTCAGTGTGACCGGTGCTTGTGCACATGGGTCCTCGAAAGCATGTATAGGTATACAGAATAATAGGCACGCTGACGACGATGAGCAAAGCAATGATGTGATGATGCTGTATTCTCAGTGTGCTGTTGCCAACTCTGTACGAATGACACGTATGTAAAGCTTGCCTCCAATCCCTTAACAACGACGTCCTCATCTTGCTAGCCCGTAATTCAGGCTGGAGTGGCGTAGCCGTGCAGCCTTGGGAATATATATGCTTCAATTCTTCCTCTCCCCTTACATGGTGTTTTTAAACTGCTCCGAGCCCCAAGTTTCTTGATTCGTTACCTCATTACTCGGCATAAACAGAGATTTTTTTTTTTTAGCCTGAACTGGCTCGTCCCTCGCTGGGGACCTGTGCCACTCTCTTCATGAACGGAGATGAGTAGGGGGATGTGGAACGCTGGCTTTTTCGGGGTCCTGAAATATAGTAGCGCTGACACGTAGCGGCGAAATGCCGAACCCCGTGATGGATACCTCGGCAACTTAGCAGCGAAGCAAAGCGTTTGGCCACGCAAATGAGCGTGGCTAAGCGCCTTGGTCATGCTGTGGCGAAATGCGAAAGCTCAATTCGGATACCAAGGCCAATCTGCAGATTCCAAACGAACCGGCGGACTCTCGTCCTCAAGTTTCGCCGGCGTGCTTGGCACCCGCCCGTCCCGCGCCGCCCGCCATGGTGGGCGGCGCGGGACGGGCGGGTGCCAAGCACGCCGGCGAAACTTGAGGACGAGTGCGAATCGAGAAATCCGATTTCGACGGCTTCGCCCATGACGCTACGGAAGGCAAAATATAGATATAGCCGGATGAGTCTATGATACATATATCCGTGTGCGTGTGTGTGTGTGTGTGTGTGTGTGTTCGTGTGCTGTGTGCGTGACAACTAACGAGTGTAAACACAGCCCGTGCTCCGTTCGGATAGCGACATTGTTGTTGTTTTCGTTTCGTCTGACGTCTTACTCGTTGGCTTCAGTTTCGCGCGTATAACGGTTTCTCTCTCTCTCTCTGTCTCGTTCTCTATCCCATTCTTTCTCCCTGTGTGCGGGCGTGCGCGCGCGTGTGTGGCTGTGTGTGTGTGTTTGTGTGTGTTAATATTCCCATTAGCGCTTTCATTATAAAAAAAAGTAATTTTATCCAATCGTGGATTCATTTTTAGCAGCTGCAAAAGAAAAACATATTGTATTGCGAGTACCGTGAATTACGTTTCATTCAAAAAATGAGTAACTCGCAAGAAAAAATATGAGCAACGTCAATCGGATCCTCGTCATGTGTGTACCAGCGATATCGCGGCAGCGGCCAGAGCGGTTGGATTTTGCCGCTCAACCTCAGCTGTTAAGAACGCGTCACGTGACCCACTTACACTCTCTGTTTCGGCATTCCGGCCGCTACACGAACGGCGTTCGCTTTCCTGCCTGAATCGCATGCTATCCCCGTAAACGGTAGCACAATTTCCCCTCTTTCGCTCGGGTATTTTCGCCGACTTGCACTCTCTGTTTCGGGCTTTGGCCGCTACGGCGAAATGGCGCCACCACAATTTGAGTGAAACCCGAGCGCTGGCCATCTCCCTATTCATCTCTGGTATGACAGCGCACACAAGCGAATACAGAGAATCGAGTGCAGCCCACTGGCACACAGCACGCTCGCTACTCTCGTTGACGTAGCCGGCCGCTGTGTGGCGCTGGTCGTTGTCGTCTTCGCCGTGCAGACACACGGTCTATGTCGGACGCGTTGCTGCGATTGGATCGTAATAATCACAATAGTAACCGAGCAGACGACAACGTACAGCGCCGCTAGTGGATTAGTTTCAGCGGCGACGTATAATTTTTTGTATGAGAATACGCCTATGTGTTACTACCCTGGTCAAGTGTCAACATTTGGGATATAATATTCCTGTGAAAAATATAATTCCAAAAGTGTGCAGTGATAAATAATTCGTGTAATAGTGACAACGGTGCGCAGGACTTTGTTCTTGAGTCCGTATATAATGTTTCTGCATTGATTGGAAATGTAAAATTTAGAGGTTGGGTCGGAAATGTCGACTAATACGTATTTGATCGGTGCGGAATTGAAGGAGTTGCCAAGATTTCAACTGCCTACAAACCGAAACGTTTTAAGATATTATGCATACAAACAACGCATATGTCCTAGAACTGCCGTCCATAAAATTGCTACAGCTATCGTTGATGACGTGTACAATCTTCGGAGTAAAATCAACGTGCCATTGTGTGAAAAGAAACACTGCATAATCAGATTTGAAAAACTGTATCGAAGATGGAAGATCTTACAAAGAAATAAACGTCAAATCACGTCCTTAACGCAACAAACAAACGAATATAAGTTTAAAGAATGATTGGTCGGGTTCTTTAACATAAAACGTCGAAATGCTGACATATCGATGGAAAAATTGGCGGAACTAATGAACGCTGCATGTCAGAGTGGTAATTATTTTTTCGAACAAATTTGCTAGCATTCATTACTCAATAAACGGGTTTTTTTTACAACCAAAAGAAAAGCGGAACCAAGAAGCTATAAGTCGGTGCTCAGGCTCTTCACAACCACCAAAACAAAAAGAAATCGATACGATGGACAAATCGACACAGGAAACAAGTGAGCTAGGTAAATTTGTACCTCCGGTTAACATACTCTATTTTTGTTATGTATATGCCGATTCATATTACCGATGAATCTATTTTATCTCCCAGTCGTAAGTCAACCTCCTGGTTCAGATGATAATCCCGGAAGCGATAGTGTCTCGCAATTATTGCAACAACCGAGTGACGCCAAATCAGATAAACTAGTCGCAGATTCGGGTGAGCCAGGTATTTTCAAACTTGTTTTAGATAGATGATTTTTGGTGCTACTACCGTTATTTAATTATGGTAAATCAAATGAATCAATTAATTTCTAGGATCGAGTCAAGCTTCTCATTTAAGTCACTCGAACACCAGTGAGACATTAACTCAAACGTCTTCAAATTACTCAGATCGGTTGTCAAATTATCAGCTCTCGAAACGTCCAAAGCTTGACATTGTCACAGAGAAAGTGGCATTAGCTCTGGATAGAACCCAAACCAGCAGCAGAGATGCAGCGCATATTTTGGCTGCTGCTGCAGTTAGTTGTGGCTATGAACTTCATGAAGTCAATCTGAGTCACAGTACCATTCATAGAACTCGTATCAATGTACGGAGGAAATTAGCTGCTCGGTTGAAAGAGAATCTTCGAGTGGCCGATCACCTTACCCTGCACTGGGATGGGAAACTGCTTCCTGAATCGGGTACATTAAAAAAGGTTGAAAGAATACCAGTTATTGTGTCTGGACTTGATACTGAGCAATTACTGGGCGTGCCGAAATTTGATAAAGGGTCAGCTGTGAATGAAGCACAAGGTATTGCAGAAACTATACATGAGTGGAATCTCGGAGATCAAATCAAAGCAATGTGCTTCGACACTACACCTTTGAACACAGGTAAATCAGTAAGGATAAAACCTGTCATTAAAGTTTTCCGATTCTTCGGCATTTCACATGATTCTCCTCTTGTATCTATTTTTTTTGTAAAGGTCACAAAGGTGGGGTCTGCGTTTTGTTAGAACAAAAATTGGGCAAAAAATTACTGCATTTCGCCTGTCGTCACCATGTTTACGAGTTAATGTTAAGAGCAGTCGTTGAAATGTATTGGCCGGAGACAAACGGTCCAGACATGCCAACTTTCAAGCGTTTCCAACGAAAGTGGGAAAAAATCGATCGAGCAAATTACGACGTTGGATTAAAAGATCAATTAATACACGAAGAACTCAAAAACGAAAAAAACGAAATCCTTGATTCTGTACAACTTCGATTAAAAGTATGATAGCAACGACCATTACCACCGTTTTTATTTAGTTTTCATTCCACTAATGATTTAATTCGTTCGCTTTATTTTTTAGGAAACTCAACCAAGAGATGATTTTAAGGAATTGTTCAGGAAACTTCGTAATTTCGGGAGTCACCGTGGGGGGTCAGCAGCTCTCGGCCGGTCGCTGGCCTGACCCCCGCGGTGCTCCAATTAGCCGCTCAACTGGCCCATCGATCAACGCGAATATTCGATCGATTTCCGGGTTCTTCTTCACTTATTCGACATACCTCGCAGTAACCGGGCGCTTCTTCTAACATTTCTGCTTCTCGGTTACCGTAAGAACGCTTCACTTCGTATTTTCGGTATTTCTTCACGGCAGTTAATTCGGGTAATTGAGACGACTTACAACCGTCTCAATTTTCGGGTTAATTGAATACTTCGGCTCACTTCGAATCACGCGTCTAACGAAATCGACGCGACCACGCGGTATCCTCACGACGCCATTAGCCACGCGGCTACGGCAACCCATTTTTCTGTACTTGTGATATTATAGTGAATAAACCGATTAATTTAGTTTCCGGTAACAATTCGTGCTTCGGTGTTTCTGCATTTTTTTGGACCCTTCTTCCGAATCCGGACTCTTGAAAAATTCCCTTCCCCCCTTCACGCTCACAACCAGATCTGAGGTCTGTTCCCAGACATTTTTTGGTCCTTCGAGCCGGATCTGAGGTGATGGGTGGTCGAGAGATTTAAGAGACTGGAAAAAAGAAAACGGGAGTGCTTCATTTTTTCGAACAAGTGGAAGGTGCGCGACAACGGTTTTCTTCATCCGCTTTGCACCGCTATTCTTCGCTCGCGCTCTCTCCCACTTGCCGGCGTCGGCGTACACGTTCGCTCTTGCTCGCACTCGCGGCGAAGCAATCTCGAACGTTCGGGCTACGCACACAAGTTCGCGACTCGCTTCTACGCTACGCGCATGTGTGTGTGAACTCGGTCTCGTTCTCGCGTAGACGCTCCCCACTACAGTGCACGCGTACTCACACAGCTGCTCGCGGGTTCTTCGTGTATCGTTCGCGGCTCGCCTCTCACGAACGCGAAGCGACGCGTGTGTGTACTTACCAGGGTATCACTGACTCAGAGATCCTACACTACAGCTTGGATTTCTTTTCCGCTCTTCTTCGTTACGGTGTCAGTGCGCGACATTTCGTGAACTTAATTTTCGATTCTCGTCGAGTTTTTCGTTAAAACCATCGGTGCTCGTCGATCGTGTTCGACACTTCGTGATTTAATTTTCGATTTTCGTCGAGTTTTCCGTTTAAACAATCGGTGCGCGTCGATCGTGTACGACACTTCGCGATTTAATTTTCGATTTACGTCGAGTTTCTCGTTTAAACAATCGGTGTGCGTCGATCGTGTATGACACTTCGCGATTTAATTTTCGATTTTCGTCGAGTTTCTCGTTTAAACAATCCGTGCACGTCGATCGTGTATGACACTTCGCGATTTAATCTTCGATTTTCGTCGAGTTTCTCGTTTAAACAATCGGTGCGCGTCGATCGTGTATGACACTTCGTGATTTAACTTTCGACTTTCAACGAGTTCTTTCGTTTAAACAACCGGAGCTCGCCGATCGCGTTCAACACTTCGTGTATTGATTTTTCGGTTTTCGCAAGTTTTCGCTCGATAACCCAGTGCGCGTCAGCTGTTTTGACAGTTCGTATTTTCGAATAACTCCGAGTTTCTTCGTTTTCATTCGATTTTTTCGGTTTTCGCGAGTTTTCACTCGATAACACAATGCGCGCCAGTTGTTTTGACAGCTCGTATTTCCAAATAACTCCGAGTTTCTTCGTTCTCATTCGATTTTTTCGGTTTTTGCGAGTTTTCGCTCGATTACACAGTGCGCGTCAGCTGTTTTGACAGTTCGTACTTCCGAATTACTCCGGGTTTCTTCGTCTTCATTCGATTTTTTCGGTTTTCGCGAGTTTTCGCTCGGTAATACAGTGCGCGTCGGCTGTTTTTGACAGTTCGTATTTCCGAATTACTCCGGGGTTCTTCGTTTTCATTCGATTTTTTCGGTTTTCGCGAGTTTTCACTCGATAACACAGTGCGCGTCAGCTGTTTTGACAGTTCGTATTTCCGAATTACTCCGGGTTACTTCGTTTTCATTAGATTTTTTCGATTTTCGCGAGTTTTCGCTCGATAACACAGTGCGCGCCAGTTGTTTTGACAGCTCGTATTTTCGAATTACTCCGAGTTTCCTCGTTTTCATTCGACTTTTTCGGTTTTCGCGAGTTTTCGCTCGATAACACAGTGCGCGTCAGCTGTTTTGACAGTTCGTATTTCCGAATTACTCCGGGTTTCTTCGTCTTCATTCGATTTTTTCGGTTTTCGCGAGTTTTCGCTCGATAACACAGTGCGCGTCAGCTGTTTGACAGTTCGTGTATTCCGATTCATTTCGGAATTTCGTGTTTCATTCGTTTTTTTCGCGTTTTCACCGGGTTTGCTTACGACGACACAGTGCGCGCCGGTTGTTTGAACAATTCGGTACATTTCAATTTATTTCAAACTTCATGTACTCGGGTTTCTTCGGTTCTTCGTCGGTCTTCGTCTTCGAAGCTCGGTGCGCGTCGTTTGTTTTGAACACTTCGGTAGATTTCAATTTATTTCAAACGTCGTGTGCTCGGGTTTCTTCGGTCCTTCGTCGGTCTTCGTCTTCGAAGCTCGGTGCGCGTCGTTTGTTTTGAACACTTCGGTAGATTTCAATTTATTTCAAACTTCGTGTGCTCGGATTTCTTCGGTTCTTCGTCGGTCTTCGTCTTCGAAGCTCGGTGCGCGTCGTTTGTTTTGACACTTCGGTACATTTCAATTTATTTCAAACTTCGTGTACTCGGGTTTCTTCGGTTCTTAGTCGGTCTTCGTCTTCGAAGCTCGGTGCGCGTCGTTTGTTTTGAACACTTCGGTACATTTCAATTTATTTCAAACTTCGTGTACTCGGGTTTCTTCGGTTCTTCGTCGGTCTTCGTCTTCGAAGCTCGGTGCGCGTCGTTTGTTTTGAACACTTCGGTAGATTTCAATTTATTTCAAACTTCGTGTGCTCGGGTTTCTTCGGTTCTTAGTCGGTCTTCGTCTTCGAAGCTCGGTGCGCGTCGTTTGTTTTGAACACTTCGGTAGATTTCAATTTATTTCAAACTTCGTGTGCTCGGGTTTCTTCGGTTCTTCGTCGGTCTTCGTCTTCGAAGCTCGGTGCGCGTCGTTTGTTTTGAACACTTCGGTACATTTCAATTTATTTCAAACTTCGTGTGCTCGGGTTTCTTCGGTTCTTCGTCGGTCTTCGTCTTCGAAGCACAGTGCGCGCCGGTTGTTTTGACAGTTCGTGTATCCGAATTATTTCGGATTTCTTCGTTTCCATTCGATTTTTTCGGTTTTCGGGATTTTTTGCTCAATAACACGGTGCGCGTCAGTTGTTTTGACAGTTCATACTTCCGAACTCTTCCGGATTTCTTCATTTTCATTCGATTTCCGCGAATTCTCGCGGTCTTCCCGACCCTTCAACGATGACGACCAATTCCGCGAAGATGGATCGTCGTATCACGGGCCTCGTCAGCACGTTCCGGTGCATCGAAGCCATCACGAAGCTTGCACGGGACGCGACGCCCCAAAACACAAGTAAGGCCCAAGCACACACCCGACTCGAATTGCTGGAAAGCAACTGGTCTCGCTTCCGACCGGAGCACACGGCGCTCCTCGAGATGAATTGCGACAACCTCGCAGAAACAATTTACTTCAAGGAGGCAGTGGAGGCGCAGTGTCAACAAGCTTACGAGGAAGCTAAGGTAAGCCTTCTGCCAATTAAGGAACACTACGACCAGGTTGAACCTTCGGGAGCTAACCTCGCAGACCTCTCGGCGATCACGGGCCCTTCGCACCTTCGAAGCGCGTTGCCAAAAATTCAACTTCCTGACTTCAACGGGGAATTCACCGCATGGAGACCCTTCCACGATCTCTTCGTCTCTATGGTCGGCCAAAACCCCGAAATAACTTCCGTCGAAAAGATGCACTACCTTCGAAGCGCGGTCAAGGGTGACGCAGCGCAACTAATCGCAAACCTTCCGGTCTCTTCCGATTCCTTCGCTTCGGCCTGGGACCTCCTCGTCGCCCGGTACGAAAGTAAACGACTCCTCGTCGCAGCTCAGCTCGACAAATTTTTCGGTATGCTGCCCGTCGCACCCCGTTCGTATAAATCACTAAATCAACTTATCAACACAGTCACCGAGGTCATAAATGCCTTAAAGGCTTTACAGATGCCTGTGAATGAGTGGGGCGTGATATTAGTGCACTTCATAGTTTCTCGTCTAGACGCTCGTCTCCGGGAGCAGTGGGAGCTGCGATTGGGGACGACTACTGCACCAGCCGATCTTGCAACACTTCGAGACTTTCTTCTCACCCGAGCTCGCGCGCTCGAGTGCATGGACTCCTTCCCTTCAACTCAATTTCATCGGCCCACTTCCACTGTGACTTCGAGACCTGGTCCAGCCAAACCTAACCGAAATCCTCCAGCTCAAGCGATGCCGGCTCGCGTCTCATCGCACGCTACCATCGCTGCGGTCAATTCTTCGGAACCACTTCGCCCCACCGGGCTCGCCACTCAAAATTGCCACTTCTGCCTCGGACCACACTTCATCACCAAATGCGACCTCTTCAAGCTCAAGACTCCAAAGGAACGACGAGTCATCGCCAAGCAACGACGGCTCTGCTTCAATTGTCTCGGACCACATTCTGCTCAAAACTGTCGAGTCACGGGGCGCTGCTTCGAATGCAACGGGAAACATCACACCATGATTCACCTTCCTTCGAGCGCAACACCGGCCAGCACTTCCCTCCAATCACCACCTTCTGAAGGACCACATCCGCACTCGACGACGAGACCAACGGCAACTTCGTCGCCAAACGAGCCTCAGGCCTGACTCAATAAAGGTTAACAATACGACACAACTTCCGGGACGCAAGAGAATTCGGATCAACTCTTAGCGTTACTTCATTCAGCTTTCGTCGGCACTTCAATTCCGGACACTTCAACCACGCCGACGGGTCGACCTTCGGTCTTGCTGGCCACGAGCCAAGCAATCTTCACCTCATCATCGGG
>CAXAQZ010000677.1:0-42632 GCA_963971145.1 Sussaba pulchella | reverse complement strand
TCGTAAACTGAATTAAAATTTTCCGAATTATTAATCAAAAACTGTTATAATTAGCGTGCATTGAAGTTCGACGATGAATATCTTTTGAACGCTCAATTCAATCGAATAATCATAAGGCACCATTTTTGTAGAGCAGTTAATTTCCTACAAAACCAAGCCCTCCGCCTTCCATCATGATTTTTCGTTAACGAGTTATGAAATTCATAAGCAAAACAGAAATTTGTCTAAAAATGATCAAACTTTAACCTTCAATATCTTTCAAACAGTGAGGTTTACGAAAAAATTGTAAGAAACCTTTTTTGTAGAGCGATCAATTTCCTACAAGTATATAAGGGGGGATATTTTTAACGAACAGTTGATAGAGCGATATGAATTTTTTCTTCTAATACTGAAGAAAAAATAAAAAACTGTGAGGCGGAGGACCTTCCCCTTAAAATAAAAAGCTCATATTTGGTGTGAATTTTCTAGAGGTGTCTAGTAACCTATTTTTTGGAGTACGAAGTAAAAAAAAAAATAGTCGATTTTTTTGACCCACCCTAATATATATATATTGAAACGTTTCGGGATTTCCCGGAGACGGTTTTCCACCGTCTTTTCTCGAAATAATCCCGAAGGTGGTGTATCGGGATAGATACTTAGATTTAGTCGAGGAGAGTTCGTGTTCTGGACTCGATAATAATAAGGATTTTACGTGGGTTTTCGGGACAGCCTCAGATTATGTGTAATCGTTCATGTGTGCCACTTTTATCGAACGTACAGATCCTTCATCACCGGCCGTGAGGTTAGGATCTTTGAGTTGGATTATTTTATTTTTTTATTAAGTTCGCGCGAAAAGCTTCTACGCGCTTGAAGCGGTCAGAAGGACCGGAGTTTGAACGAGTTCGTTCGATTATAATTTTCCGAGAAGATTTGAAATTCGTCCGACGTCGTAGCTCGAGCGTCGTCGTGGAAACTATGATTTAATTTTTTATTCTATTTTACGGTATACGCGCCTCCCTGCCTATGGTACGCACGATTTTCCTATTGCCTCCTTGCTACGCTTGGTATTAACGCGTTTACCCCTTCCAGTCGGCGTTTAACGCAACAGAGTATCGACTGGGGTTTCTAACTGATCGCGGTATGACCCGATTTACTTTGAATGCATCGCAGATTAGTTAGACGAGCTTCTATTCCCTAATTCCCTGAGCGATGGGGGGGACGACCAATTGTTTCCAGGAAGTATCAGTCACGGGCACTCGAACAAAACCTGGACAACGTGTTGAGTTGACTTGTCTTAAGAAGACAAACACTTCTGCCACGTTGGCCCTGGCGCCGTCGAGATTACGATCGATCCTCAACCCTTTCTCAATTGTCGCTAAAGAAGCAGCTGAACGTCCGATTGCAATAATCGGGGCCAGCGCTCACGGATTCTCTCGGAGCTGTCGCGAACTTTCGAGCGCAATGCTTGAGGCCAACGATCAGTCCGAGGTCCCTATCTACTAGCTAAGAGGGCCTAAGGCCGATATTGGAGATACGAACAACCATTTGCAGTTGCTGAAGTGTAAGACCCCGAATTGCTCGCGCTCGACGTTTTTATAGGGTTTGAAATCCGGGGAGAGATGGAAATGTAGCGTGATGTTTCATCATCTTTTCATGGTAGGGATGAAAATACCTGGAGAGGTGGAAACATCGTACGATGTTATATAAGTTCCCGTAGCGGTGGGGATGAAAATATCTGGAGAGGTGGTAATATCATACGATATTACGTCAGTACCGTGAGAGAGGTGGCAGGATCATACGATGTTTCGTCATCGACGCGGTAGGGTAGAGGGGATGAAAATACCTGAAGAGGTGGAAATATCGTACGACATTACGTCAGTATCGTGAGAGAGGTGGCAGGATCGTACGATATTTCGTCATCGACGCGGTAAAGTAGAGGGGATGAAAATACTTGGAGAAGTGGTATAGAGAGCGAAAAAGAAGAGTAACGAGAAATCCCGTCTCGTTACAACGCCCTCCCAAACTAAAAATAGTCGTTTTGAAGGGTTTTGATTTCGACTATATTTCGTTTTGTTCGTATTTGTCCATATTTTAATCTTATATTTTTTTTTCGCTATTTTATCCGTTTATTAACCTTTTCTATAGTTTTTATTTTTATTTTTATTTTCTTTTGCCATTTTATTTGTTCATTAATCTTTTCTTTAGTTTTATTTCTTTTAAAAAAAAAATTTTTTTTTCTTTTTTTATTTATTTTTTTTTTTTTTTTTAAATTATTTTTTTATGGGATTTTGATGACCTATTTTGTTCGAGTCATTTAGGCCAAGCGTTGCTCCCCCTTTTCTGATTCCTCGTCGGATGCTACCTCAAGATGGGCCGTTTCGTCATCGGCCTCTCCTAGTGACCTGATACGACTCGATTCGTCGTTTTTGTCGAATCCGTGCCTGTCGTCGTTTGGTTTGCCTTCTCTTTTGACGTTGTATCTAGTGTCGTCTTTTTTATACGTTTCGAATTGTCGTGCTCTAATTTCCTGACTACCCGATGGTACGCTGTACCTATCCCGAGGACCAGGTCTCACCCTATCCCTGTTGCCGAGTCCTTCTTCATCGTAAGATGAGAGCAAGTCGAGTAGGCGCGGGATATCTGTGATGTCGAGGGTTCGCATCGTTGCCCGCACGTCGTCGGCGAAGTGCCTTTTAATTTTATTTATTATTTCTAGTTCCGACAGGGCTGGTCGTAAGTCGCGTGCTAACCCAATAATGCGCATCGCGTAGCCGAGACGTGATCCTTTTCGTCCTGGTTCATGGAAATCGTAATCTAGCTTTATTTTTACCCCGTTCTGTATCTCCTCGCTCCAGAAACGACGCTGGAATTGACATTCGAATTCGCCCCAATCCCTAATCGCGTCGTGGGTTATATTCCACCACGTCTTGGCTAGTCCTTCGAGGCACTGACCGATTATTAATTTAAAGTTATATCTAGGCACATAGACATCGCGATATGCGCGTAGCCTTGCTAGAAACTGCATCGGCTGTTCCGATGTTTTTCCTGAAAACATGGGAGGTTCCAGCTTGATGCTTCCTCCGGTCGCGGTCGTGTTTGTTGGCCCTAGCGGCGTGGAGTTCCTCGCGTTTTCCTGTTCGGAATAGGTCCCACACGCCCCTTCCGATGCTTGGTTCGCCCTCCCAGTCCACCGACTTGCGGTGGATCGTACTGGGTCGTTATCTACTGGATTCTCGCCGAATGATTGAGCGTGCAAGGACGCGTGTGTACGTGGAATAGCTCCCGTCGAGGCACCTGCAAGCTGGTGGTCGTAGGTTCTAATTTCACTCGTAGGTTCGTGTAGCGTCCTGCCACCGAGGGGCATCGGATGAGGGGTGTTTCTTTTCGGATTTACAGGTCTCGCGAGGTTTTCTTTTGGAGGTGGGCTTTCCCCGAAGACAGGGGCGGAGATCGATTGTCGTTCTTTTCTAGCCCAGTTGATATTGGTAGACTCGATTATTTCCGCGTGAATGGAATTTACCGACGTGGTGACGAACTCGATCATTGCTTCGAGTCTTCGCGAAAAACTTTCATTGAGCAGTGCATAACGATGCGTTTCCGCCTGCCTGTCTATTTCGCGTTGCCTCTCCATATGTTTAAGGATATCGAGAATTGATTGCATTTGCAATTGATGTGAATGCGCGTTGGGGCTTTCGCTGATTTCGCTATTGTTATCGTCTGGGAACCACGTGCTACTGGCCATGTAATCGCTGACCCTTTGAGCTTCCTTCTCGTGTTGTTTTAATCGTTCTTCGATTTTACTCGTGATTTTAGGCCTTACGCTCGAAAAGGTGAGGGAGGTTGGATCAGTTGCGGCCGTTGTAGTTACGATACCGGATGCCATTGTTACGATACAGGTCGCCACTTCGCCTCCTACTGCGCCGATGTCTTCCTGGTCGGACATCTCGGAACGCGGATTAAATTCCTTTATTTCTTGTTGTTTTAAGTTTGACCGATATTTCCGTCTCGAAGACCACGTTTTATCCAGTTTTATTATTTATATTTTTATCGGGTCCCTGTTCGGGCGCCAATGAAACGTTTCGGGATTTCCCGGAGACGGTTTTCCACCGTCTTTTCTCGAAATAATCCCGAAGGTGGTGTATCGGGATAGATACTTAGATTTAGTCGAGGAGAGTTCGTGTTCTGGACTCGATAATAATAAGGATTTTACGTGGGTTTTCGGGACAGCCTCAGATTATGTGTAATCGTTCATGTGTGCCACTTTTATCGAACGTACAGATCCTTCATCACCGGCCGTGAGGTTAGGATCTTTGAGTTGGATTATTTTATTTTTTTATTAAGTTCGCGCGAAAAGCTTCTACGCGCTTGAAGCGGTCAGAAGGACCGGAGTTTGAACGAGTTCGTTCGATTATAATTTTCCGAGAAGATTTGAAATTCGTCCGACGTCGTAGCTCGAGCGTCGTCGTGGAAACTATGATTTAATTTTTTATTCTATTTTACGGTATACGCGCCTCCCTGCCTATGGTACGCACGATTTTCCTATTGCCTCCTTGCTACGCTTGGTATTAACGCGTTTACCCCTTCCAGTCGGCGTTTAACGCAACAGAGTATCGACTGGGGTTTCTAACTGATCGCGGTATGACCCGATTTACTTTGAATGCATCGCAGATTAGTTAGACGAGCTTCTATTCCCTAATTCCCTGAGCGATGGGGGGGACGACCAATTGTTTCCAGGAAGTATCAGTCACGGGCACTCGAACAAAACCTGGACAACGTGTTGAGTTGACTTGTCTTAAGAAGACAAACACTTCTGCCACGTTGGCCCTGGCGCCGTCGAGATTACGATCGATCCTCAACCCTTTCTCAATTGTCGCTAAAGAAGCAGCTGAACGTCCGATTGCAATAATCGGGGCCAGCGCTCACGGATTCTCTCGGAGCTGTCGCGAACTTTCGAGCGCAATGCTTGAGGCCAACGATCAGTCCGAGGTCCCTATCTACTAGCTAAGAGGGCCTAAGGCCGATATTGGAGATACGAACAACCATTTGCAGTTGCTGAAGTGTAAGACCCCGAATTGCTCGCGCTCGACGTTTTTATAGGGTTTGAAATCCGGGGAGAGATGGAAATGTAGCGTGATGTTTCATCATCTTTTCATGGTAGGGATGAAAATACCTGGAGAGGTGGAAACATCGTACGATGTTATATAAGTTCCCGTAGCGGTGGGGATGAAAATATCTGGAGAGGTGGTAATATCATACGATATTACGTCAGTACCGTGAGAGAGGTGGCAGGATCATACGATGTTTCGTCATCGACGCGGTAGGGTAGAGGGGATGAAAATACCTGAAGAGGTGGAAATATCGTACGACATTACGTCAGTATCGTGAGAGAGGTGGCAGGATCGTACGATATTTGAGGGGTGAAGGTACCAAAGGCGCTAACCCACAACGCACACATTTTACAGGACGGCGAAAAAACGTTCGCATTCGAAAAGTACTGCATTATTTATTAAATCCAGAAAATGGTTTCTGCGGAAACCCAATTTACATCTTCCCTGAAAATTTCAGGCAAAAAAAACGATCCGTTCAAAAGTTATAGCGTTTCAAAGGTGGCTAGGGGGCTATCTGCAAGGTGCGCGGAGGTACCAAAGGCGCTATCTGCACGGTGCGCGCGCTGCTCACCCGACGCGACCGGAAGATATGGGTTTCTAACCTTAGTTTTATTCGGATAAATTCGTATTTTATTCGTTTTTCGTTTATTATTATAATTAATTATCAACTCGTTTTTTAAAGTTGACAATATAATATCATAAATTTCAATCACATAAATAAATTGAAGGAATGTCAAAATCATCGTTTGGCGTTTATTTTTTAATCAGTTCCATTATGAAATTCGATGCACATGAAATGAATTTTTGTCCGTTAAATAATTTTTTTTTCGCCGATAGAAAACTAGTGTTCATTATTGTTAAAAATGTCTTCGTAAAACGCTTGGTTGCGCGGTGGCAAAAATTTCATCATTTTCACCAAGTCGTCTATCTTTTTATCGGGGAGTCCTTTTCTCGGTACAAGTGACAGCTGGTGCTCGAGGAAGTCTTTCGCGGTTTTACCTGCAACAAAAAAAAATATTTTCTGTATGAAGCGTGTAAAAAATGCAAAGATTGTTCCACATTCGTATAACAGTTACATACCTCGCTTAAAAATTTTGTGACTTTCGAAAATTGCATCATTGAAATTCCGTTTTAATTTCACAATGCCAACGCTATCAACGCGCAGCCATACAGCTGTGGAAATGGCGAGCTTGGTCGTGTTGAATAATTTATCAGCACCCTGCTTGAAGTTAAAAAATCTCTCATTCAGTTGGACATCGAAGGGACGTTGCTTTCGTGATGACTTCACAACGTTTACGAGTTCGCCAAAGTCATAGACAGTGCATTTTCTTTTCCTTTTTTCAATCAAACCGAAATCTCGATCACAATCAAGAAAACTGTGACCTGTTGTCAAGAACTTGTGTTCAACTGATTTGACAACATTGTGTGCAACAAGAAACATGTACATGAATATCATTATTTTGTTCTTGTTTTGACCCGCGCAATTGTCGCTCCAAACTATCAAATTCTGATGATTGCGTAAAAACTTGTGACGTATATTTATCATGTCGAAAATTGCAGAAGCTATTTCCGACGCTCCTCGACCTGCTACTCCCTCGTGCCACATATACATGACAGCATTGTTCGTAGCATGAATGTGTATTCCTAAATTGTACACTGACAGCTGTCGTAAGTAAAACATATCGTTGTGTGTCAAATTTGGGATAGGCAAAACTTGTTGGAGGTCGATAGAAATAACGACTGTGTCGTTCGACGGCAATGATGACAACAAAGAGTCACTCTTCAATTTCATTCGCGCAAGCTCTGATCGTTCGTGATGAATATTTAATTGTTCCTTATATGTTTCCGCAGTACGTTTATCTGTCGCCGCATTGATGTTTGCTTTCAAAAGATCACAATTTCGACATGTATCTACACGGATTTTTTTAAAGCTGACGTTCTTGAACTCACTCTTGAAAATTTTAATGTACACATAGCGTGTAATTTTGCTCTCAGGGTACTTTTTTTTAAACGCATCATAAAGCCGGGTGTAATTTAAATCGCCAGAAATGTACTGCTTCTGCGTATCTCGTCGTCCGTAATGACTTTCTTCGCGAGGAATGCTGTTTATGTGATCTCGAACGTCTTGTTTGTCCATGTCCGAATATCTCACATGATGTGGACCGCCACGTTTTTCTTTGGAATGATAGTCTCCCATTTTCTTTTTCCTCAAAATGATTTCGAGAGCTTTCGGGGACAGTCCGAAGGTGTTCATGAATGTGGATCTGCAAACTGGTAACAATTGAGCTTCGTCATCCATTAAGCTGTAAAAAGGTGTTATCTGTCGTCGACTCTGTGTTGGAGATTTGCTCTTGTTATATCTTCTCATGGGGTTGCCGATGTTAATTAAATTGTTAATGTAAGACTTTTGGGCTTCCGTACACATCGATCGATACGTATTAAACAGATTCACCCGCAGCTCGTGCGACAGTTCATTACAACATTTGGTGGTGCAGTTGCAAGTTACCTGCAAGAAAATAAAACCAATGATCAATTAATTTATTTATTTGTTTTATATTAATCTGCTTCTCAATTTTTTTATTTTTTTATTCTATAGTTATTAATCATATTAATTCATTTATTTATTTATTTCAATCGATAAACAATTGTACGTGATCATATATTCAATAATTAACATTAGATCGGTAGAGATTGAGGTTATGTTATTTAAGAAAGCACTTACCACTTCGACTGGAAGATTTTTCGCATTGACTGTCTTCCCCGACCTCGAAACGTACGGCGCGCCGCTGCGACGCTTCTCGCGCGCTTCCGTCTTACGTGGCATATCTACGCCAATAATCGCTTTATCGTATTTCGGTTTTGACCGTCGGATTCGTGACACGTTCACGAATGTTATAAGCTTTTGCAAGGTCGGGAATCTCTTTTCATTCATTGCCAAAAAATCACTTGAACACGGAACAACAACAGCGCGGGCCCACGTTTCTGCGGCTCGGTCACGTACTTTTCACCGTAAGCAAAATATCTTGGGTGGAAATCTTCGCCAGCATTCCCTCTTTCAGCGACAGTCGGTAAAACGAACTTCCGTTCAGCCGTTCTTTCTACAACCTCGGATCTTTGCAGAAAAACGTCGATTTTCTATAAGACCCAATAAGCAGTTAGCGCCTTTGGTACCTCCGCGCCCCTGCAGATACGATTTTTCGCGATTTCGTTGATTTTTAATAAAAAAACTATTAACAATTTTGATGTTCTGCAAACGGCTACGTATTGGGGGACCCTAAAGCTTACCAAAAATGCAAAAAAACGCATTTCGGAAAATTGTGGGTTAGCGCCTTTGGTACCTTCACCCCTCAATTGAGCTTCGTCATCCATTAAGCTGTAAAAAGGTGTTATCTGTCGTCGACTCTGTGTTGGAGATTTGCTCTTGTTATATCTTCTCATGGGGTTGCCGATGTTAATTAAATTGTTAATGTAAGACTTTTGGGCTTCCGTACACATCGATCGATACGTATTAAACAGATTCACCCGCAGCTCGTGCGACAGTTCATTACAACATTTGGTGGTGCAGTTGCAAGTTACCTGCAAGAAAATAAAACCAATGATCAATTAATTTATTTATTTGTTTTATATTAATCTGCTTCTCAATTTTTTTATTTTTTTATTCTATAGTTATTAATCATATTAATTCATTTATTTATTTATTTCAATCGATAAACAATTGTACGTGATCATATATTCAATAATTAACATTAGATCGGTAGAGATTGAGGTTATGTTATTTAAGAAAGCACTTACCACTTCGACTGGAAGATTTTTCGCATTGACTGTCTTCCCCGACCTCGAAACGTACGGCGCGCCGCTGCGACGCTTCTCGCGCGCTTCCGTCTTACGTGGCATATCTACGCCAATAATCGCTTTATCGTATTTCGGTTTTGACCGTCGGATTCGTGACACGTTCACGAATGTTATAAGCTTTTGCAAGGTCGGGAATCTCTTTTCATTCATTGCCAAAAAATCACTTGAACACGGAACAACAACAGCGCGGGCCCACGTTTCTGCGGCTCGGTCACGTACTTTTCACCGTAAGCAAAATATCTTGGGTGGAAATCTTCGCCAGCATTCCCTCTTTCAGCGACAGTCGGTAAAACGAACTTCCGTTCAGCCGTTCTTTCTACAACCTCGGATCTTTGCAGAAAAACGTCGATTTTCTATAAGACCCAATAAGCAGTTAGCGCCTTTGGTACCTCCGCGCCCCTGCAGATACGATTTTTCGCGATTTCGTTGATTTTTAATAAAAAAACTATTAACAATTTTGATGTTCTGCAAACGGCTACGTATTGGGGGACCCTAAAGCTTACCAAAAATGCAAAAAAACGCATTTCGGAAAATTGTGGGTTAGCGCCTTTGGTACCTTCACCCCTCATTTCGTCATCGACGCGGTAAAGTAGAGGGGATGAAAATACTTGGAGAAGTGGTATAGAGAGCGAAAAAGAAGAGTAACGAGAAATCCCGTCTCGTTACAATATATATATATAGAAGAACTAAAAATTATACATATGAGAGATTCCACGTGAAACCGGCCACTTCTGACCCGACCGGTGTTCGATTTGGATCAAATTTTTTTTCCTCAAAGTACATGCTGACGACAACATTTGACAATTTTTTTAGATTTTTGCCGGCATTATTTATTTAGTAATGAATTCTTGAAAATGTCGTCAGCCGATTTTTCAACTGCAAATATCTCCAAGGCAAGATATCCAAATTTAATGGCTCGCACGTCAAAATATGCGGAATAAGGTCATCTTTTAGAAAAAAATATTAAAAAATTTTTTTACTGTTATATATATTACTTTTTTTACATCTAAATTACTAAAATCGACTTTCTGAAAAAACACCATCGTTTTTTTTTTCGAAATTTTTTATCCAGATTCCTTGTCCGATTGTCGAAATTTTGAGCCCTGAGTGAGAGTGGCGAATTCATATTTACTATTTTTTCACGAATTTTAAAGTTTATTGAAATTGGAAAACTACAAACTTCAATGAATATTCCACGAGTGTAGATAACAATTGAAGTCAAAATCATTCATTTTCGAGTCAAGCAATTCGATTAATCAATTTATTCAGGTTTAAATGATCGTAAAAGATTTCGATTCGGCAGAAGATGAATATTTAGTTGTTTGCGATTTCGCGGAAAATGACGCGTTTGTCGTCCAAGATACCGCACCAGGATTTCACTGGAATAATAACTAAGCAACGATATTTCCGGTCGTGATTTACTCGAGACGGAATGCTCAATCACCGCAGCTTGGTAATATTATCGGACTGCAACCACCATAATGAAATAGCTGTCCACGGATACTGTACAATTATTAGAAACTTTGCTAGGACACTATCGACGCCGATTAGAGTTTATTATTTTTCGGATGGTGCACCGCAGCAATTTGAAAATTATACTAACTTCGTCAACTTATATCACCATGAAGAAGATTTCAGGATTCAAACGGAGTGGCATTTTTTCACGACCACTCAAGGTAAAGGGCCGTTCGGAGGTGTGGGAGGAAGGGTAAAAAGATTGGCAGCCCGAGCAAGTTTGCAATTACCATCGAATCAACAAATACCTACCCCGCACGAGTTCTTCGAATGGGCTTCAAGATCAATCACATTGCCAAATATAGAGGTCAAATTTTCACCTCAAGCGGATTATGAAGCAGCTGGCAAACAACTCAAATCACATTCTAGAGCGGCCAAACGGATACCAGAAACACAGAGAATACATCACATAATTCCAGAACCGAACAAAAGAGTTCACGTAAAAAATTATTCATCTTCTGCCGAATCGAAATCTTTTACGATAATTTAAACCTGAATAAATTGATTAATCGAATTGCTCGACTCGAAAATGAATGATTTTGACTTTAATTTTTATCTACAATCGTGGACTATTCATTGAAGTTTGTAGTTTTCCAATTTCGATAAACTTTGAAATTCGTGAAAAAATAGTAAATATGAATTTGCCACTCTCACTCAGGGCTCAAAATTTCGACAATCGGACAAGGAATCTGGATAAAAAATTTCGAAAAAAAAAACGATGGTGTTTTTTCAGAAAGTCGATTTTAGCAATTTAGATGTAAAAAAAGTAATATATATAACAGTAAAAAAAAATGTTAATATTTTTTTCTAAAAGATGACCTTATTCCGCATATTTTGACGTGCGAGCGATTAAATTTGGATATTTTGCCTTGGAGATATTTGCAGTTGAAAAATCGGTTGACGACTTTTTAAAAAATTCATAACTAAATAAATAATGCCGGCAAAAATTTAAAAAAATTGTCGAATGTTGTCGTCATCATGTACTTTGAGGAAAAAAAATTTCATCCAAATCGAACACCGGTCGGGTCAGAAGTGGCCGGTTTCACGTGGAATCCCTCATATATTTCTATATGAGCAAGTCCACCAATTCAAGTACCGGTTTTGGGCGTCGATATCAGCGATCTTTTTGTAACTTAGAGAAATGGAAGCGCCCATTACAAAATGAACTCTGATTTTTTTTTAGATTTTTTTCCTTCGGTTATGTTCGCTTGGGTAATTGTATTGGGTATCGTATGGGTAATTCTGTGAGTTTTTTCTGTTTTTCTTGTTTTCATTAATTTCTCAATGTGTTTTGATAGCAAAAAAAAATTTGAGTCGACCATCTCCTATGAAAAAAAGCTCAGCTTTTCGAAAAAAAATACAAAAAAATTGTAATCATGCAGAAAGTGGACGCCACCCCGATTTCTCTCGAATGAAGATATGTTATAGAGGGTACTTTTCTGAGTAATTTCATACGTATATGTTGGGCGCGGAAACCAAGTCTTCATATAGTAATCCGTGTTTGAAAGTTTCAAACATATGAAATTACTCTGTACTGTGTAAAGTGCCCTCTACAACATATCTTCATTCCAAGGAAATGCAGGTGGCGTCCACTTTCTGCATAATTACCAAAAAAACTTTTGAGAGTTGAGAAGTTACTCAAAATCGCATTTGAAATATAAAAGTCGATTTTTCGCAAAATTGTATTTTTAAAAATTTTTGAAAGTATTTTTCTCGAAAAGCTGAGAAAATTTCACGTAATATATGCAGAAATAAAATTGGGACCTCTGTTATGACTCATTGAATCACCAAATGTATGACAAAACAACTAAAACCTCAATTTATATTTTTTTATTTTCAAATGAATCGTATTGATGTTTCTATTACAATTGCACAGTGACGTAAAACCGTGTTCGCCATAAATACATGAAAACCATATGATCAAAGATGAAACTTAGTCATGTGGTGACGCTGTCAGTTTCGCAAGTGCACCATCTACAACTTAAGGGTGAGGTCAGATTAGTTCGTTATTGAAAAAGGATATTATTGATAATTTTTTTGACAATACAGTTGATATACATTTATTTCTATAATGACTACTCAATAACGTAACGTTAGAAGAATATTCTTAAAAATTTTTATTAACCTTTATGATCAATTTTTCATTTACAAAATTCAGAATGTTGCCACTTCAAAATACGATAAAATAAAATAAAACGACGTCATTACCTGCAGAAACTTATCAACTAATCAAATCATTTTGGTTTCTTGATCTCAGTATTATGAATCATTTCAAAATGAGAAAACATAAATTGAGGTTTTAGATGTTTTGTCACACATTTGGTGATTCAACGAGTTATCAACGAGGTTCCGATTTAATTTTTACATATATTAGGTACGTAAAAATTTTTCAGCTTTTCGAGAAAAATACTTGAAACATTTTTTTAAATATACTTTTGCGAAATATTGACTTTGATGTTTCAAATGCGATTTTAAGTAATTCTTCGGGTCCCAAAAAAGTTTTTGTATTTTTTTTCGAAAAGCTGAGTTTTTTTTCCATAGAAGATAGGTGGTCGACTCAAATTTTTTTTTCTATCAAAACACTTTGAGAAATTAATGAAAACAAGAAAAACATAAAAAACTCACAGAATTACCCATACAACTACAGCAACAATAACGAAGGGAAAAATCCAAGAAAAACTCAGAGTTCTTTTCTCAATGGGGGCTTCCGTTTCTCAAAATTACAAACAGATCGCTGCTATCGACGGCCAAAACCGGTACTTGAATTGGTGGACTTGCTCATATATATATATAGTTAAATAGAAGAAAAAATTTACTTACTTTTTAAAAACTTTTTTTTTCAATTTCTTAAACGGAAATTAAACTTTAGCCACCTTGAACTTTTTGGGCCGACGCTTCGTTCGGAAGTTATAGCTTTTACTCGACATAAATAACCCGTAAATATTTACCCGGTTGTCAAGAAAAAACCTATAACTTTAGAACGGAGCGTCGACACAAGTCTGGCTGGTTGTCAACATTTTCGTTTTCGTTCAAGGAATTTGAAGAAAAATAAATTTCAATAATTGAGGATATTTTTTTTTTCATGTAATCTTTGACTACTAAAACATGTATATTTACGGGTTTTTTATAACAAAAAAAGCTATAACCTTCGAAAGAAGCCTCAGCCCAAGTTCGGCAGGGTTTCAAAATTTTTGTTTTCGTTAAAGGTATTGGGAAAAAAATAAATTTCAATAATTAACAATACGTTTCTTTCATGCAATTTCTTACAAATAGCATACGTATATTTACGGGTTTTTTATGACAAAAAAAGCTATAGCTTCCGAACGAAGCGTCGGCCCAAATAGTTCAAGGTGGCTGAAGTTTTCTATTCCGTTTAATTGAAAAAAATTTTTTTTTTTGAATTAAGGGTACATTTTTTGTCCTATTTCACTTTCAATTTTAAATCGCTTATGAGTAATTATTGAATTTGTGCAACATAATCGTAAATGTTTTCATTGTATAGAGCGTTCAAGAACACCCGTGGTTCTTTAAGCCATCACTAACCGTTGCTGAGGTAATTCGATTTGAATGACGGAGCATGGTCGATAGTCCAAAAAATTCGTTTGACTGTACTCAAAAGCAGGGGCTCAAAATAAAAAACGCTGAAATTCGGCTCTTTTCATTTTCGATATATATTGATGTAAGAAATTCGGGGGCAAAAATGTTGACCCAACTGTCTTCAGCTGCGGAAACCTCCCGAAAGACCCGATTGACTGGACCTGTAAATTTGAGCTCTCTATCTTAACACTAAGGGACGCCTGAAAAGTGTTGAATATTTTTTTATCGACGTTTGAAATTTTTTTTTCCTATTTAAACAATATAAAGTTGAGCTCAAAAAGAACTCGTTTTTCAAATTTAAGCTCTCCATCATAATATGGTGATAAAGCGTGTCCGTGAATTTTCTTTTTTCACTTTTTTGTTAACTTTTTTTTTTAATTTTTCCTAGTTGCAAAATTTAGTAGTGACCTCAAAGAATCAAGATCTTTCAAATTTTAGCGCTTTATCTTAATATTAAGGCGTACCTGTCAACTTTTTTTAAAATTATTATATAATTTATTTGTATTAAAAAAAAATGTATTCCACTTGAAAAATCTTAAGTTGACATCGTAAGAAGAAGATCCTCCAAATTTCAGCTCTCAATCTCAATAGTGAGGCGTACCCGTGAATTTTTCATTTAATTTCATTACTTATTTTTCTTTCATTTTCATTCTTTAATTTAGAGGACTTTAATTTTACGAGATTAACGTTCGATTGCCGAAGAAGCATCGAAACTGACTGAGAGCCGATTTCAGAAAAAAAACATTTTCTGTGCGGCCGTGGACATTTTGTTTCGGCTAGTAGAAATATATAAAGGATGTGAAGTTTGAAATGATAATTCAAATTCATTTATTTATTAATAAAGAATGATTTTTTTTGTATTTTGAAAAAAAACTTTTGATCATGACATGAAAATTAAAACAGAATATTAAAACAGTAATTCTTTATTTTATACACTACCGGAGAACATTATCAGGCCACAAACGTGCTCGTAAAAATCACTGGTTTTTGAACGTCGACATCTTTCAGATGAAAAACGCTAAGAAATTTCTGCAAGCACTATTGAAAAGCTTATGGATGTTTGAATTTATTAATATTAAAAAGAATATATTTCCATCATTAAGGATTAATCCCAAATTTTCTATCTTGATTTTGACTTATAGAGAAACTTAATTTTTTCTTATTTAAAATTTCTCACGCCTCACTTCTACATTTGTATCTTTAATTTAAGCCCAAGAACCACGGAAAATCTTAGCTGGTTCTTGAGTTATCATAAAGATTGTGCAAACGTGAGTGAATTGTGTTCTCTTGAGAAGGCAGGAGTGCTGTGAGTTATACCTGATATGAAAATATCAATGGACTCGATTATTTATAAGCTTTTCATCGGTCAGACTTAATTTTCAAAGGTTTGTGTTCAATCCAAAATAATATTTGCAATAATCGTTTATCTCGGAAATTTTACATAAATATACGCCATCAATGGAGATTTATTTTTTCGATAATATGCTAAACAATTTAGTTCAAAAATATAAATTTCACCGAATACGCGATATAATTATAACCAGAATGAGTTAGAAATAAATGCAAAAAGATCGATGTACGGAGACACTGTAAAGGGAAATACATCAACGCTCGATCATCGTTGCGCGGCAAGCCAAGAACGCTTGTCGAAACGAGATATTCACGGCGGCGTCGAAAATCCTTCCCTCTACTACAATACATCCTAGCCAGCCATCCTGTACGTGCACTCACACACACCACTCCGAGCTATGCCTGTACGCAAGCGGTTCAATGCGGCCGAGAATTTGCTTTAGGCTACCCGGTATACGCTAAACGAGCAAAAACGACGGCGTCTTTTCCACGTCGACCACGAGGCGTCGCCTATGCACGACCAACGAATGAGAAGCAGCCGGAATGGCCGATATACGGCTCTGTATCAATCTCCCTACTCATCTCTGGTAATACGTTTTCGATACGAGACGATACCCATCCGTCGTCTATGTATTTCTCGATCTCTACTGTACCGACTCCCGCTACACGACACTCTTTACTGTCTCCAAGAGACACCGTGTTACCTACCGGTAACTCGTGATAGTTACTTAACCAGTCCCGTCGGTAAGTGATGTGACGCGACGCTCCGCTGTCGGTCAACCAACTATCGCTTTTATCGGCAGCGAGTATTCTCCTCACTACCTCTGACGGAATTTGAAACACGGCACTTTTACCGGTATTTTTCTCGTTACCCGCACTCGTGTTTTCAACGACAAAAGCACAATCACTCGAATTGTTTCCGCCACCGTCACTGCCTTTCTTTTTACAGGACGACGCGTAATGGCCGAGTTCTTGACACTTGAAACATCGCACTTTGGGCTTCGCACCCTTTTTTGTTCTAATATCACGTAAGCAGAAGCGAAAGACAGGAAAGGTAAGAAATTCCAGACGTAGCGAAAAGAGTGAAATTTATTGAGTATAGAAAAACTCCGAAAACGTGCACACAAGAAGGCATAGAGTACAAGCCAGAGATTCTTTACGGAAGAAGGTAGAACTGTGCGGAGCATGCGCCCGTGTGCCGAGTGTACAGTGCGTGTGCGGCGCGGGACATACGAATGATCGTTGCTGCGATTTATTTTCAATATCCTCCCTCAACGATTATTTCGTGTTGTCTTCGCTAGTCGATTAACTGGCATCCTGCTCTATGTTTCTTCAGCTTGTTTTGTTGCAGTGGCTTCGTGAGCATGTCTGCAATCATATCTTCAGTCGAGCAGTATTGCAAGTCTATGATTTTCTTCTCGACGAGGTCATTTATTATGTGGTATTTGATGTCGATGTGTTTGGTTCGATTTCTGAACTCCTTGTTTTTAACTAATTTAATCGCACTTTGGTTGTCCTCTTATACTCTGGTTGCTCCAGATTCGCCTTCTTGAAAGTCCTCTAAAAGTCTTCGAATCCAGAGTACTTCTCGACTTGCTTCGGCCAGTGAGATATACTCTGCTTCACAGCTTGACCACGCGGTGCATGTTTGTTTTCTACACGACCATGCTATCGCTCCGCCGTTATATTGCAATAAGTATCCGCTATGGGATTTGCGATCTGCTATATTTTCGGCCCAATCTGCGTCTGCGTAGACGACGAGTCCGCTCGTGTTCCCTCCTAGTTTTAGCCGTAGATTCTTTGTACCTTTCAGGTATCTAACGACTCTCTTGGCTTCGGTCCAATCGGTTTCCGAGGGTTGTTTTATCCGCTAGCTCAAGATGGACACGCTGGCAGCGATGTCCGGTCGTGTGTGTGTTGCCACATATAATAGCGCTCCGATGAGCTTTTGATATTCGTCGTTATTCGTCATGGGCTCGCTGTCTTCGGACATCTTTAAGTACCCTGTGTCCAGGGGTACCTTTGATGGCTTCGCATTTTGCAGCCCAAATCTTTCGATTATTTTTCCGATGTACCGTTCTTGGTCGATACTGTAGATGCCCTTTGGGTCTTTTCGAACGTTGATCCCAAGATAGTTTTCGAGTTCTCCGAGTTGAGTGAGTTCGAATTTTCGTTCGAGACCGCTTGCCGTCTCGTTTATTTCTTGTCTGCTGGAACCTGCAACAAGAATGTCGTCTACATAAACAATCATGTACAATTCTCCATTTGCTGTGTGCTTCGAGTATAAACATGGATCTGAAGCACTCTGTTTGTACGCAAGTTCGATGATTGTTTTGTGTAGTTTCTCGTTCCACACCTTCGCGGCTTGTTTCAAGCCGTACAAGCTTTTCGCGAGTTTGCACACCAGGTGTTCCCTTCCGGCGGCGACGTATCCCTCCGGTTGCTTCATGAAAATCGTCTCTTCAAGTTCTCCGTTGAGAAAAGCCGTTTTCCCGTCGTAGTGGTAAATATGCAGTCCTTTCTTTGCTGCTATAGTGAGTAACAGGCGCAAGGTTTCCGCTCTTACCACGGGTGCGAACACCTCGTCGTAATCGGTGCCATATTTTTGGCTAAAGCCCTGTGCAACGAGCCGCGCTTTGAATTTTTGTTTTTCGGTTTTTGCTATCCGCTTCCTTTTAAAAACCCATTTGCAGCCGATAGCTTTTCGTCCCATAGGTAGTTCGGTTAGTTTCCATGTTTGATTTTTTTGTAACATATGAAACTCTTCGTCCATGGCTTGCACCCATTCTTCGTGGTCGGGTCCGTTGAGGGCTTCGTGTCGACTCCTTGGCTCCTGAATTTTTTCTTTTGCCGTCTTTGCTGAGTGTTCGAACCTGTCAGGTGGTTGACCTTTTGTTGACCTTTCCGACTCTCTGCGTGGCAGGTTGACAAGATCTTCTGCTCGTCCTTTGTACTGGTATGACTCGTCCTCTTCTGCTAAAGTTTCGTTGATCGTTGACTCGGTCGTATCCAACTGCTCGTACTGAGCTGTTTCGTGGTCGTCTTCTTCATGTAGAGGTCCTTCTTCGTCTGCATCTTCCCCATTCAGAAGTTGTTCCACGATGACGTTCCCTTCCGGTTCCTTTTCTTTCGGGCTGTGTTTTTTCTCGGGGCTGCTCTGTCGATGTTTTCGCTGTTGCTGGTCTTCTCCATTGTCGAAAGAATAGCTTTCATCGAATCTGACGTCGCAGCTGATTGTGACTTTATTTGTTTTTGTATCTAACATTCTGTAAGCTTTCGACTCAGCCGAATAGCCCACGAAAGTCAGCAGATCTGCTTTGTTTTCGAGTTTTCTTCTTTTTTCTTTTGGTATGTGCGTATATCCTTTGCAGCCAAAAACTCGGAGGTGGTCCACGTTTGCTTTCCGATTGTTCCACAGCTCAAAAGGTGTTTTTTCGATAGCCGTGCTGGGCAGAAGATTCTGCAGAAAATTTGCTGTGTTAACTGCTTCTGCCCAGTATCGATTATCCAAACTCGCATCGATCAGCATGCACCTGGCTGCTTCCATCAGCGTCCTGTTTTTTCGTTCTGCGACTCCGTTTTGTTCCGGTGTGTAAGGGGCTGTATACTGTGCACGTATTCCTTCCTTGACGAATAGCTGTTTTACCTCAGTGTTGACGTACTCGCGTCCATTGTCCGACCTGATTACGCTTGGTGCTCTTCCGAACGTATTTTTAACGTACTGTATATACCCTCTGATTTTTTCAGCTGCTTCTGATTTGTTCTTCAGAAAGTATATTTCCGTATACCGACTGTGGTCGTCGATCATTGTCATGTAATACCGCTTTCCACTAGGTGTTGCTGTCTGCATCGGACCGCATAGGTCAGTGTGTACGAGGTCCAGTATTCGGGTTGCTCTGCTGGAGTCGGTGCTTGAGTGTGTGCACCGCGTGAGTTTTCCCTTCGCGCAACATCCGCATACCTCTCTAATCCCGCAATCTTGAATATCAATTCCCAAAGCCATATTCTTGTTCCGAAGCTGCTGTATGTTCTGTATGTTTCTATGCCCGAATCTTCGGTGCCAAGTGTGTTGGCAGTTTTTTGTATGCGATCTTCCGCTCGCAGTCATCGCTCTAGGCTTAGCTTCCAATACGTACATGCCCGATGAGATTACAGCTGTGGCTAAAACGTGATTTCCTTTGGCGATTTTGCATTCTTTGTCTTTGAACTGGACGGTAAGACCTTTATGTGCCAATTTTTTCACCGATAGCAAATTGTCAGTTAAGTCTGGTACGTACAGGACGTCACTAAGTTCGACATTTGTTCGTACATTATTTGCGTCGGTCCACGTCGTAATGCATGACCCGATTCCTTCAACCTTTGCTCCGATACCGTTCGCAAGGGTGACATCAGGCAGTATTCTTGGTTCTAAAAATTTAAAGAACGCTCGATTGTTTGTCATGTGGCTCGTTGCCCCCGAATCTACATACCAAACGTCTTTTTTACTCTTTCCTTGATGCGCGCTGAAGCACAGGAAACTTGACGAAGAACTTGTTGTTTTTTTCTCTGTGCCTGCCTGATTTGCTGTTTCTCTCTCCCTTTTTCCCTTCCATGACCTATATTTCGTGCAATCCTGCTTGAAGTGTCCGGGTTTGCGACAGAAGTAGCATGTTTTTCCTCCATTCCCCGCTGTCGCAGTGCTTCGTTGCGATGCCCTCATCGCCGTCGTGTCGTCGTCTGTGTCCGGAACCCCTTTGCGTCTTCGGTACTCGTCGAGTAGTTTTCCTCTGACAAAGTCTAAGGTGAGCTCTGCCTCGGGTCTACTCTCAAGGGCTGTAATGAGAGTACTATAAGAATCTGGGAGACTGCTCAGCAATATGGCTACGAAAAGGTGGTCTTTAATTTCCTCCCCAAGTGCTGTGAGCCTATCCACTAGGTCCTGCATCGTAGTGATATGCTGCTCCATGTTCCCCGTCTCCGCAAGCTTTAAATTACAAATTTGTCTCAAAACGTATACTTTACTGGTAAGAGTTGACTTCTCGTGGTATTGTTTCAGGGAGTCCCACACCTGCTTCGCTGTCGATGACTTGCGAATGTGTACTAACTGCGAATCCTCCACCAGTAGACCGATTGTAGCCCGGGCCTTATCGTCTTTTTTCTTCCACGCCGCAGCTCTTGACTCGTCCATCGGCATGGTCTCGCTGACTTGGTTCCATAATTCTTCTTTAATCAAGAGGAGCTCCACTTTAAACTTCCAAACTTGATAGTTTTCACCGTTGAGCTTGGTTATCGCTACCCGCATAGGCTCCGCCATGACTAACCTCAAAAACTGAAGACGTGTCGCGCCTGAGTTTGCTTTTATGTTTTTCGTTTTCACTCTAATCCGTTATTCTCACAACACCTCTGGGCCCATAACCTGTTCTAATATCACGTAAGCAGAAGCGAAAGACAGGAAAGGTAAGAAATTCCAGACGTAGCGAAAAGAGTGAAATTTATTGAGTATAGAAAAACTCCGAAAACGTGCACACAAGAAGGCATAGAGTACAAGCCAGAGATTCTTTACGGAAGAAGGTAGAACTGTGCGGAGCATGCGCCCGTGTGCCGAGTGTACAGTGCGTGTGCGGCGCGGGACATACGAATGATCGTTGCTGCGATTTATTTTCAATATTTTTCTTATATTTCGTGTCTTGCTTTGAACTCACTTTTCTTTTGTCCTTGTCCTTCGAATTTCTCACCGCTACGAACGCACTTTCACTGTTGTCGTTCGCTGTCAGACGCGACTCTTCGCGACGCAGCCGTTCCTCCAGATTCTCCAAGGTTTGCATGGCTGGAGGCATATTATCCCACGCGGTCAGAAAATTCGAATATTTCGGCGTAAGACTTCCCAAAATCTTCGCCATGATCGTCGTATCTGAGACTGCCTCTCCTACGTCTATCAGCTGAGCCGCCATATTTGAAACTTTAGCGACGTGCTGAGTGATCGAGTCGTTTGCTTCCATTCTATACTCATACAGTCTCGTCGAGAGCATTAGTTTGTTTGATGCCGATCGTTGTTCGTGAATCGACGCCAATCTCCTCCACATTTCACATGCGGTTTCACAAATTAATAATGGTCGCATTTGTTCTGACTCGAGCGTTGACGACAGGAGGAACATGGCACGCGCATTCTCGACGTCCCATGCCTCAGCCTCTGGTGTCACTCCGACCGGCCTCGTTTTTGTACCGTTCACGATTCCCCAGATACGATGCGCCAAAAATAACGCCCGCATCTGAAATTTCCAGCCTTGATAATCATGGCCGTCGAATTTTGAGACATTCTTCGTTGTGATTGCCTCTGACATCGTGGATTCGTTCTCCTCGCTTGCTGCGCACGAATTCTCACACGAGGTACAACTCCCAGGATGGCCGTCTGCCGGTTACACCACGTGACTTTCAAAACCGGAATTTCTTACCGGTACGCTTCCCGCGTTTTTACACCGCGTTTTACGCAGCACGTTTCACACGTTAATTACACCGCGTTTTTTACGCACGGCACGTTTCACACGTTAACCACAGTTCTCTCACGACTGCCTCACAACGGCTGCCGCCGGTTTCACCACACGTGGTTTCTCCACGCCGCGTTTTTACGCGCGTCTTTACGCTTCTCGCGTAACGAAACCGCTCTTTTCGCGATACTCCCAAGAACCGTTTTTTTTTACCAATCTAGATCCCTTCTCGCAGTCAGCGTGACTGGGCCCATAACCTATTGGATTTTCTCTCCACGAAATAGGAAGGGAAAAGAAAAACCAACGAGTTCAAAGAGAAGGGATAATTGGATGATTGGTAAAAAGCAGGGTTGCAATAAAAAAATGTTGTACTCGAAAATTATGATAACAAATACGATAATTCTTTTATTGGAATGTTTGACGAAAATTAGTTAACAGGTTAAGCTCGGAATGACTTTGTCTGTAACTGCTCCTTCACAGAGCTGGAGACGAACTAACAGGAGAATACGAATGCTTTCTCTCTGTACTTTGGTACGACGCCACTCGCGTCGTTTACCGGTAGCTCGAGTGTCGAATTACCGGTATAGTCTGACTCTGCTCGAACCAAGCCAACACTTTCTGCACGTGTTGGTGCACGCTCGGCTAATCAAGAGACGCGGTAGCGTCTCAATATAAGTACATTTACTACCCTACCGACCGCCTCTCGAGACGCGACTGCAGTATCTTATTCTCAAAACCGGTTGAATATTAACCCAACTTCGTACTATTTTTATAAATTCAAAGCCCTATTCATAAATGTTTAATTGCAGTTGGAAGCGTTTTTTTTTATATTCCAATTGGGACCAACACCAATGCTGTAGATGCTGTTATGCGGGAGATATCTAATCCCCACAATAACACAATGTGTAAAAAAATCGAGAGAAGTATATTTACGCGAGCCCACTCCAACCCATGCAAAAAGGTGCGAGATCAACTGGGAACATGGAGCGCATGTATTTGCAACAAGTACATATTGATATAAAAAGAATTATTTAATATAAATCATTAGTATTTAAAAAAATGTATTGTTCAAAATTAAAAATTTTAAGAATAAATTTGAATTGAAGTGAAAAATCACAGCAGTACTTGGCGAGTTAACATGTTACGGATTCTAATCAATGATAGAACGTCCTATTGTGTTTCGTAGAACTATACAAACTATATATTCAATTACTATTCAATAATTAAACTACTATTACTATTTAATAATAAAATGTCTGCCTTGAATGAGTAAATTACCGGTGCTCGTTCGTTTGAAGTCCGTGAGAGATCGCGCCATTGTCGCTCGCTACAGAAAGAGAGAGAACGACTGAGTGAACGTTCTGCTTGGTCTCAAAAGTTGAACAATGTCAGGGAATATATTGTAACTAATGTAAGTAATTCATTCATATCAAGTCGATACAAATTCCATAGTACTATATCTACATTAGTGTTAAATAATAACGTTTCGGCCTTAACTTCGAAAAAAACTCGCTGCTGTGATTTTTCACTTCAATTCAAATTTATTCTTAAAATTTTCAATTTTGAACAATACATTTTTTTTAATACTAACGATTTATATTAAATAATTCTTTTTTATGTCAATACGTACTTGTTGCAAATACATGCGCTCCATGTTCCCAGTTGATCTCGCACCTGTTTGCATGGGTTGGAGCGGGCTTGCGTAAATGTACTTGTCTCGATTTTTTTACGCATTGTGTTTTTTGTGTGGATTTAACTACTTTTTGCAAATATAATATATAAACTTCGTAATGTGAAGTTGGGTTAGAGTACGCAAGATTTTTGAGTGTGGACATTACTTTTTAAACTATTTTTGTCTGTAATCTCGGGTAACTAGAACCGTCATAAAATAATTTACGATGCTATCCCACTGGCTCACTGTGTATAATTTTTTTCAATGCTATTAGCTTGCCGACTGCTATAAGTATTTCATACAAATGAGGATTAAATGAAGATCATGGAATCAAGTCATTGTTTTTTTTATTCCTGCATTTCGTTTTTTTTTCTATTTCGAGATGAAAAATCCGAATAGCCCATGGTAAGTTTGCACATTCTTGGGCGCGAGCTTTAATCCAAGCGATGCCAAAGTTATTGGAGTTTAACCAAGAATCAATAACTTCAATTACTTCGCACAGATTTTCCAGTACCGAGAATTATGTAAATCATTTTTTTTTTACATTTCAAAAGATTGAACATGTTTAATTTTTGAAAATTCTTTTTATTTTCCATATAAAATTTTGATCATTTTCACACCTTATCCAAGAAGATCATATAACAATCTTTAGCATTCCTTGGCCAGCTTTTCTTCTTAACTTCCATATCATCTGCGATAACCCAAGCAGATTTACCAGACCTTAACATACTTGTATAGTAGCCTTTGTAAACATCTTGACCGTGATGAAATATGGCACCCGTAACTTTATATTTTTGAGCGCCAACGGTAACGACTGCAGTAGGTACAGCTTTGATGCCGCAATTTATTTTCGATACTTGTCGAGTATCTGACTTTGCGCTGGCTAATATGAGCTGTACAATGACAATTTTACTGACTGTTGAGACACTATTCTTAGTAACTCTATTTCCGATGCCGCATTGATCACACTGTCCTTTAATTGGGTTCCATGATGACAGGCTATGATCAACTATCTCCTGTAAGGTTATACTTTTTGTTGTTGCTCGTGGTGTCGTGAGAAGCAGTATATTATGCGGCTGTTCTTCAATCATTGACACGTTCCGACATCCTCGACATAGTATCTTTGTTGTTAATTTGTGTTCAACTAAATTTTTAATCACACCCGATTTTGCACATAAGGCTATAAGAAATTCCAGTACATGCTGTTGTTTTTTTTCAATGAACTGCGCACCCACAAACTCCCCTACGGCAACTAAATCAAGGGCTACAGGTCGTCCCATACATCTACGAAGAAGATCTACTAATGTTTTTTCCTGATCTCGAGTACCATTACCATTCAAAAGTTATTCTCTGATAGCTTGACAGTTCAATACACATTGCGTAGCGGCATTGGCATAACACGACATACCATCGATCTTAAAGAATCCATTGACATGCCATGCTTTCATAGTTTCCATAGAATTTTTCCGTGGCTGCTGACATTTCACTACTTTCTTATGAATTGCCCAAGCAAAATCTGGAACTCTCGATCCACGTTGATCTAAAACTTTGATTTGCGCGAGGTCTAGGCGATGAAGCCGCCTCAAGCGATTGTATTCTAACATCGATCGTTCACTAGCATTTATAGAATAGGAATCATAATTAATTAGGTGCAATGACTTCAGAGAAGTTACGCGTGAGAGGGCAACGTAGACTTGACCGCAAGTAAATAAGTAATTTCGAGCATCAATCACAACATTAGTTAAGCTGAATCCTTGGCTTTTATGGATTGTAATTCCATAGCTTAAACATAAGGGAAACTGCTTACGAATAACATAGGCCCTATCCATGATTTGGAATTTCACCCTTTCACATTCAATCTCATATTCTAATCCCGTCGTTAAAGTAATTTTGACCTTATCTACATCATCATCAAGTGCTTTAGAAACTGAAATTACCTTACGATAGTACTGTTAACAAACCGTAATGTAACGTCAATATTGCGCCTCAGCATGACCCTGGCTCCGATCTTAATGGTTATAATTCTTGCGAGACCAGCCGTACAAGAACTATCTTCGTCATTGCGGGCTAATATCTTCTGAGCCTTCTTCTTGTTGAATGAAGCACAATCTATGGAATAACGAGCAATCAATTCGATCTCTTTTAAAGATAGGCGATTTATCATACTTTCATTTAAAACATCGCACAAGTGACGCGTAGGCAGTAAACAAACACCGTCACATGGTAGTTTGAGAATATAATCCCACAATGATCGTATTCTATCATCAAATTTGGTCGCAGAAAAATTGATTTCCCTTGATTCGAGAATTTTCGCGTCAGCGGAAATGACAACTCCTAAGCGGATTCTAGATAGCATTTCTCGTTAGTTTATTATAATGGAATAAGCTTTCGTAAATATCAGGGTGTAAAAAAGATTGAAAACGAAATTTGATTTTCCCTAAATTTTCTATCTTGACTTCGACTCATTACTGAAGTCAGTACAAAATGTTCAGGAGTTTAAAATCCCTCACGCCTAATCCCTGGAACTTTGCCCAAAATTCGAGCCCAAAAGGCAGAGAAAATCTTCATAGGTTCTTGAGTTACCATGATTATTGTGCAGGCAAGCGTGAATCGTGTCGTGCAATCGTCGGTCTTGCTCGCTTGTTTTTTTGCGGAGACAGGGCCCATTGGATGATAAATGCAACGGGCGCTTGTAATAAAACTTCCTTATTGCCCATGCTTCAAACTTGATCTGCGATGTATGATTTTGTGTCTTGCATCTTATTCGCAGGATAGAATTCAAGTTATAAAGATGGAAGACCTTCAATCAATCATTTGTGTCACTTGCGTATCATTCAATGAATGGCATTTCAAATGTATAACTGCGTAAAACTTTATTTTCCATGCATGATGAATAATGAATAACTTGTGACGCTTGCGTATTATTCGATGAATAGATTTTAACCGGTTGAGTCCCAAGCAGCGCGATCGCGCTGTTCAGATTTTATGTCGAGAAAACCCAGCATCGTTTACGGTAAGCGCGATCGCGCTGTTCGGGATTCTTCGACAGTGTTTTTCCAATATCCCCTGGGACTCAAGCGGTTAAATTTTATCTATACCTGCGTTAAACTTTATTTTTCATTCAAGATTCTTTTTTCATAAGTAATGGAGTGAGTAGGAAAAAGAATGAAACTTCATTCTTGCCCATGCTTTGAACTTGATCTGCATTGTATGATGTTGTGTCTTGCATTTTATTCGCAGAATAGAATTCAAGTTATAAAGATGAAAGATGAATCAATGACTTGTGTCGCTTGCGTATCATTCGATGAATGGCATTTCAATTTGATACCTGCGTAAGACTTCATTTTCCATGCATGATTTTTTTTCATGAGTAATGAAATGAGTAGGACGTTGAGTGGTTTGGAAGTTTTTTTTTCTACGCCGTTGATGAATAGAAATTTAGTCGCTTGCCTGTGACGAAGGCCTTTTGTGCGATATTATATTGCACCTTACACCACATTCGATGAATGAAATTCCAATTGTGCCCATGCGTTGAACTGTTTACAATATATGATTTTGCGTCTTATTCAATTTTGTGTTTCGAATCTTATTTGCAGAATAGAATTCATGTTATAAGGATGAAAGACCTCTAATCAATGATTTGTGTCGCTTGCATATGATTCGATGAATGGAATACCAATTTGATACCTGCGTAAGACTTTATTTTCCATGCATGATTTTTCTTCTTCATGAGTAATGGAATGAGTAGGACGTTAAGCGGTTTGGGAGTTTATTTTGGCTACGCCATTGATGAATAGAGATTCACTCTTTCACCTGTGCCGAAGACCTTTTATGAGATATTATGTTGTACCTTACGTCACATTCGATGAATCGGATTTCAATTGTGCCCATACGTTACACTATCTATAATATATGATTTTGTATCTTGTGTCCTATTTAATTCTGTGTCTTGCATCTCATTCACAGAATGGAATTCAAGTTAAAAAGATGAAACCTTCAATCAATGATTTGTGTCGTTTGCGTATCATTCGATGAATGTAATCCAATTTGTTACCTGCGTTAAATTCATTTCCGATCAATGATTTTGTTGCATCACGTTTAATGACTGAAATAACTTTATGTTACAACTTTAGTTATAATATGGTTTGTAATGCGCAGTGCTATGACATGAATACAGTTTAATGTTTATACGAATTCTATAGTCAATTTGACATATAATTTGATTTTCGGTTACATACTTCAACGATTGGAAATTATTCCAAGTTCCTTGAGAATACACTGATCACAGATCCATTCAATTTCATTCTGCTTTTTATCAATTCACTAGACAAAAATATTCGTCCACCTCGAGCTACATTATCGAAGAAACTTCTTACTTATCGTTATAGAAAAAAAAATTATATCATCATCAAGAGACGTGGTAGCGTCTCGAGACATGTACATTTACCGTTACCTACCTTACCGGCAAGCCCTCGAGACGCGACTGCACTATCTTATTCTGTGAACCGAGCTAACTGTAACCCCACTTCGGAATATTTTTTTTGATACACCGCGCTATTCATAAATGTTCAATTGCATTTAGATGCGTTATTTTTTTATATTTCGATTGGGAATAACACCAGTACTGTAGGTGCTGCTATGCGGGAGGTATCGAATTATGTTTATGATTAAAATTGTGTTTCCGACGTTTTTCTCGAAAATCGTTTTCAGAGCTGTCGCACATTTTTCAGTAGTCATAGCGTCAGTCAGCTTGTCAGATCAGACGCGATTATTCTACCATCACTGACATCTCCACCAGGCGTCGGACACTTCCATGCTAAAGTACGGGTACAGCGTTTTTGCGCGCCCTCACATTATGAAACCCGTAATATGGAACTAAAATCCAATATGGCGACCTAATGCCGCGAAATTTTGAATCGTATGGACGGATTCGATTTATGGAAAAAAGCTACAAGTATTGACATATAGAAGAAAGAAGATTGAAAAATGTGACAAGTATGATCAATTCCATACCTCTCATACTTCCAACATTTTTCAATTTCTTTCTCCCATATGCCAAATACCTGTGCCTTTCTTCGTGTGTAAAGGCAGGTTGAATGATGTAATACAAACTTTTCGATGAATAATTTATTATTATTCTGAAGAAAAGGTACAAAATTTCGTTTGATCGATGAACAGTCGAGACAATTATCTATTTTTCTTGCAGTTTCATTCTATATTGTTTTATAGCTTGATGAGACAAGTAAGACTGAGCAGTGAATCCAGGATTCTTTCCTTTAAGAAAATGGTTCATTAACCTGCACCAGCACAAAACGTATTCTGTGGTAATTGTCGTTACCAAGAGGTCAGCCACGTGCTCTGAATGAGTTTCACAGTCGATGAACCTTAAATCCAACACCACTCTAAGTGGCAATTTTAGTTTTTCAACAATGTCTTTTTTAAAACAAAAAAGAGGAATATTTCCCTCCAAACAGGAATGAGCCTCTTTTAAAAGAGTGCTGAAAGCATCCCCTTCAAAAACAACTCGAAGGTTTTTCATGCACATGCAACAATCGCGACACTGTAGCTTGCGAACGAATTTATCGAAGACTGCGCTGTTCTCAATTTGGGTACCCGTGCGAGTCTCCTCCGTAGCAGGGAATAAAACGTAATCCTGTTCTTCATTGGTCGTTTCTGTTTCTTTTTCTGCGTTTTCCTTGTCTTCCGCCTCTTGAACCAGGGTAGCGAATTTCCGAAGAGAAAATAAAACGTCTGCGCCATCATCTTTGCAATTTCCTTTCACCGTCTTGGCCGATGTTAAGTTGTTGATTAACAATGATTTGTACGAGCCTTCGAGCTGCGTGCATGTTGGATTGATATTACGGTTTCCTTGGCTTCTAATCATTCCAAAAAAGTTTTCTCTAATAGACTTTATTTTTGACCTCTGAAAAAAATGAGAAATTGTGTTAAAAAAAATTATAGAACTATACACCATCATGATTTGAATACCAAAGTAATTCTATCAGAAAAGTATCTAAATTATCGAAGATTTACGGACTGCAGTTGATTATTCATAATAATTGGACGAAAAGGCAAAAAATACATTTGAAAAAACAAATTTCTTCCAATTATTTAGCATCAAAGTAACGAACATAACCTCAAACTTTACATCTGAACTTTGCTTACCCTCTGCTTCCTTCTCAGCAATATCCTTTTTAACGACTTCCATTTCTTCTCTGATTACGGGACACGAAATTGTTTCTATATATATTCACTTCACTCAACTTTATCGATTCGAACAAAAAATTACAAAAACAATAACAAACGTATTCGTCACGTGCGTCAGCGAATGCTTCCGTTGTGTGCGACTAACAGCTTGTGTATGACGCGCACTGACGCGCACCAACGCACACCCACACAACGACGCTGCCGCCGACAGCGCCACCACTTTATGAAACCCGTTTGTTTCCGGTGAAAACGCTGTTCCGGAAGTCCAGATGCCTGTGTCCGGCCCCTGATCTCCACATTCAATAATTCATACGAGTATTGACCACGGCTGGTGATGACGGTCACTGATGATCAGTCAACCGTCGATACGAAACCAGCTGTGACATAAAGATAGAGATAGCGAATACGTACAGAATCTAACTGTTCGTTGTGGTTAACCAGTTAATAACCAAGAAGAAATAGCGAATAAAAATGATAGGCATATTATATTTATTCTATATTGGTGAGAATTTTCTTCGATAATGTTCGGGGCAGACGATCGGTATGTCTGGTGAAATTGATAGAAAGCACAATGAAATTGAATGGATCTGTGATCGGTGTATTCTCGAGGAACCTGGAATCATTTCCAATCGTTAAGGTATGTAAACGAAAATGAAATTATTTGTCAAATCAACTATAGAATTTGTAGAAACTGTAAACTTCATTCATCTGATAGCACTGCGCATTCAAAATCATATTATAACTAAAGTTGTAAGATAAAGTTATTCCAGTCATTGAAAAGTACGTGGTGCAACAAAATCATTGATCGAAAATCAATTCAACGCAGGAAGCAAATTGAAACTCCATTCATCGAATGATACGCAAGTGACACAAATCATTGATTGAAGATCTTTCAGCTTTACAACTTGAATTATATTGTGCGAATGAGATGCAAGACAGAAAATTGAATAGGATGCAAGATACAAAATCATATATTGTAGACAGTGGGTAACGCATGGGCACAGTTGAAATTCCATTCATTGAATGTGATGTAAGGTATAAAACAATATCTCACAAAAGGTCTTCGTCACAGGTAAGCGACTGAATTTATATTGATCAACGGCGTAGCCAAAAAAAATCCGAAACCGCTCAACGTCGTACTCATTCCATTACTCATAAAAAAAAATCATGCATGAAAAATAAAGTTTTACGCAGGTACAATATTGAAACTCCATTCATCGAATGATAAGCAAGCGACACAAATCATCGATTGAAGGTCTTTCAGCTTTACAACTTGAATTATATTCTGCGAATGGGATGCAAGACACAAAATCATGTATCGCGGATCAAGCTTGAAGCATAGACAACAATAAAGTTTTATTATTTCGCCTACTTACTCCATTACTCATGAAAAAAGAATCATGAATGGAAAATAAAGTTTTACGTAGGTATAAAATTGAAATTCCATTCATCGAATGATATTTAATGGGAAGTGGAACATCGAACTTACCATAGACTATTCCGATTCGTTATCTCGGAACATATAAAAAAAAAACATAAATGCCGGAATAAAAAAAATTAATAAAAAAATAATGACTTCATTCAATCAGCTCAATTTGTTCAATATTTGTAAGGAGTACTTATACCAATTCGAGATACAATAACATTGAGAAAAATTATACACATAAAGCCAGTGGGATAGCATCGTAAATAATTTGATGACGGTTCTAGTTACCCGAATTTGCAGAAAATAAATCGTTAAAAAAGTAATGTTCAGCTTCCATAATTGCGCCCGCTCCACCCCGACCTTACATTACAAAGCTTATATATTATCTTTGCAAAAAGTTGTTGAATCCCAACAAAAAACCCAATGGGTAAAAAAATTGAGACAAGTACATTTACGTGAGCGCGCTCTAACACGTGAAAAAATGTGTAAGATCCACTGGAAACATTGAACGCATGTATTTGCATCAAGTACATATTGCTTTGAAAAATGGTTTTTAAATTTATAAATTCGAATTTTTTCGAAAATCACAGCTGTACTTGGCGAGTTTTTTTCAAAGTCAAGACAGACACTTAATTATTCAATAATAATGTAAAGATATAGTCTGTCTATTTTTACGAAATAAAGTTACATCTTCTATCATTGAATAGTAGCTGTAACATATTAACTCGCCAAGTACTGATGTGATTTTTAAAAAAATTCGAATTTATAAATTTATAAATCATTTTTTAAAGCAATATGTACTTGATGCAAATACATGCGTTTAATTTTTCCAGTTGATCTCACACCTTTTTGAACGTGTTGGAGCGCGCTCGCCTAAATGTACTTATCTCAATTTTTTTACCCATTGGGTTTTTTGTTGGGTTTGTATTCATTTTATTTTTTTATGCTTATATTGTTAATTATAATGTGTCTATCATTTGTGATAGCCATTTGTTCTTGGTTATTAACTGGTTAACGACAACCATGTTAAGGCTAGCGGTTAAACCTTGCCTTCGTATTCGTAGAATATTATTTTATAATAAAAATCTCTCTGGCAATTTAAATGTTTAGTGTACCGATACTGCAGTTTCGCGTTTTGATACCGCGGATTTAATTCATGGTCACTGCATTTCGATAGCGACATCCGGTGTCATATACGCTGCAACCACCTAAGCAGTTCGCGACAAGACAATGCATCGCGGAGGAGAAGTTGCAATCCGACATATCTCTCGTGAGGTACCACCCCACTTTTATTTCCCCTGCATCCTGAAAGATGCATCGCGACTCGCGCGATGATCGACAGAAGACGTTTTAATGCGGTTGAGTGCGGAACAATTAGCTGCCGTGCTAATTCCAACCCATTAATAACGAAGTAATAGAAACTCGAAATCGTAACGCGGAGTGTTTGCTGCAACATCCTACCATCGTTAAGCTCGTGAAACTATTATTTGTATCCGATTAATAAGTGATAATTAAAGTGAATAAAAATCACCATTCGCCTATAAATCGTGACCTTCTCCTTTGTGTAAACCCGAAGACATCTTCCCAATTCCTGGAGAGCCCCGATACTTCGCCCGGTTTCACATTGTACTCCCCAAGGTTTGTTACTCGCTCTCTGAGGACATCGACTGTTTGCTGCAACGGAAGTTCAAGGAAACGAGACCTTTGGCCAACATTTCGATAAGTACACTGATACACATAACGTCCTACTCGCTTCTCATATTGGTCCTGATTCTGATTATCGAAGGAAGACTGCGCCGTCTATAAAGACACCGTTGGGCTACAGACCTATTGTTACGCGTATTACCATCTGATGACGTAATACAGCCTTGGAAAGGCTTCACCAAAAAACTTAACCTGGCAATCCGAAAACCTTAGGCTCGTTATTATGACGTGTTCCCTCGTGACGTGTATTTTGCACGAGGGCAGAGTTGATAACGAACCCTAGTTGGATTCGGGTCGGTTTTAGAGCCATCCCAGTGAACACGTGACCTCCATATGACGTCATCGATAGGTCACACAGAGGTCATGGAATTTTTACATAGATATGGCATAAAAATGACTTTATTAATGACTTTGATGTGATGTCATATAGTATGACATCATTATGACATAGTACTGACCTAAAATTTGACTTTTATATGACGTCATAATTGTGACTCAAATATTACGTAAAAGTTATATCCTATCCCTATCATACTGTGACGTCACATCAAAGTCATTAATTTATATACTATTTACGTAAGAAATAAATCATAAATTTACATAAATTACAAGTCATATTCTGACGTCAAAGTGGTATCATAATACCGTCATTTGCTTACGTAAGAAACAGCTCATATTTTTACGTAAAATTGATTTACGATGAACGTCATACTCAAGCATCAGCTTCGGGTCATTCTCTTATATACAACTGACATAATATTAATGTCACGACTGTATGAAAATACACAATGCCCTTATTTATGTATTAGTTGTATTATGTATTGATTCAATAATCGATTAGTGAAATTTCGGGTATGACGTTCTTAATTTTTACTTTTATATTTTGTGTCTAAATTTCACTTATACCGCGAATTCTCCTTAAATGCAAACATTAAATATATTTTTAACATTAAACAGATCAGGATTATTATAAATAAAATGTATATACCAATTGCAAAATTAATTATTGTATTGTAATAAAGGTACAGTAACAAAATAATCACTATTCACAATTGGAAAACATAAACATTTTGACTTTACAAGGTCTGTTGTAATAGTTATCAATTCTGGATAAATACGCTTTTTTACTAAATAAATATTGAATTCTTCAGAGTCGCAGAGTTTTACAAATAGCGAATCAAATTCAAATTATTTAAATTTTTTTTTAATTTCGGATTAAACAGAAAGTTTAATTTTTTAATTCATAATTTTCCAATTACGAATTGTAAGTAATTTTTCTAATAATGTGAATTATTTCTTATGTCAGTTAAATATCACATTGTTGTAAGCATTTAATAATTCTTCTTATCACCATGACATCAGAGTTATGTCATCAAAACTTCAGGTATTTCATAATCATGCCATCAAGACGTCACAGTTATGTAAGCGTTTGGACCCAACTTTACATCAATATATTACCTCAAATTTATGTCATATGTGACGTCAACTAAATGACAAGTAAGTCACCTGGACGTCATATTTTTGCAAGCATCCGGTAGCATCTTTACTTTCCTATGACATCAGAGTTATGTCATTCTGACGCCAGTTAAGTCATAATGATGTCAACCAGAGGTCATATTTACGTCATCTATCTTACGTAAAAATCTTACGTCAGGAAGTGGGAAATTATGAGTCATATATGACTCATATATGACTCACATCTTACGTAAATCATGACGTGGCATGACGTCATTCTGACATCAGTTTTACATAATTGTGTTCACTGGGATATGCGTAACAACGAAATGTCAGATTCACTTGACGTTATTTCGGTACGTATTCACTATCTCTATCTTCATGTCACACCTGGTTTCGTATTGAAGGTTGACTGATCATCAGTGACCGTCATTACTAGCGGTGGTCAATACGGTAGAAAAATCTCGTCTGATCTGACAAGCTGACTGACGCTAAGACTACTGAAAAGTGTGCGACAGCTCTGAAATAGATTTTGGTAAAAAACGTCGGAAACACGATTTTAATCATGAACATAATTAAATATCTCCCGCATAACAGCACCTACAGCATTGGTGTTGGTCCCAATCGGAATACAATTTTTTTTCGCTTCTAACTACAATTAAACATTTACGAATAGGGCTCTGAATTTTAAAAAAAAGTTCAAAGTTGGGTTAATGTCTTAAAAAAGTTTTAAAAAGAATCACAGCAGTACTTGGCGAGTTTTTTCAAAGTCAAGGCAGACATTGTATTATTAAGGAGTAATGTACGTATGTAATTATGTATGTCGTTGAATACGAGCAGTAACATATGAACTCGCCAAGTACTGCTGTGATTTTTTTTTAAATCCAAATTTATACATTTTCAAGATATGTTTTCAATGCAATATGTACTTGCTGTAAATATCTGCGCTCAATGTTTCCAGTTGATCTAACACCTTTTCGCACGCATTGGCACCCGCTTGGGTAAATGTACTCGTCTCAATTTTTGTACATGTTGTGTTTTTAGTGGGATCGTACTTGTCTCGATTTTTCGACTCGTGGTGTTTTCGAGGGGATTGCTATACTAGAAAAACATGGGGGATATGGAGACGACGATGACAGCAAATAATTGCGTCTGATCTGACAGACTAACTGACGCTATGACTACTAAAAAGTGTGCGACAGCTCTGAAATCGTTTTCGCGAAAAATACGATTTTCCAATTGTAAAAAATTAATTTCCCCCGTATAATAACATTTACAGCATTGATTTTGGTCCCAATCGAAGTATAAAAAAATAACACTTTAATTGTAATGAAACATTGATGAATAGCGCTCTGAATCTATGAAAATGACATCTGAGGTAGGGTTAAATTTAGATGTTAGGAGTGAATGATACTGCAGTCGCGTCTCGAAAGGAGGCCGGTAAGGTAGGTAAGTGTAGTTGTCTCGAGAAAAGAGGCTCATTTGAGCGCATAAAGAGGATTATCCTTCGTTGAAGGACGGCAGATAACGAGCGATCGTCGAGTGCGTGAACGAAGGTGGGCCAAATAGAGACTGATTTACGCATAGAGAGGCATAGGGCGCGCCGGGAAAAATGACCGATGGATGGAGACATCGAGGGTAGTCACTGATGCTAACCTACTGTTCTATATTCGATGTGTTCCACCAGCTTCCTTCGAAATAAGGGCGTTCGTACGATACCAGGCAGTCTGGCAGGCAGGCTGGCTTGCGAACAGACGTAACAGTGAATGCTGGCTGGGGTTGCAAGTGGATTTGGTGATCCCAGAATCTCAGAAAACCCACTTTCCCCTATGTGCCTCCAACACTGCCTCTCTGCTCCTACTGCCGCTACTGGTGATGCGGCTTCTGTTGGTTATTGATGGATCCAAAGCGGTGGGAGCTTTGGATTTTTTCACGTTACCTATACTCCTCTCCTGGCGTATGTATCCTGTCCCACGGAGCTCAAGATGCCGAAGTTGGGTCTACTTCAAGAGGGTTGGGAAAAGATTTCATGTCTGGAGTAGCCAAATGTTTTGGAATAACGAAATAAAAACTCTCACCCTCCACACCATGATGCACATTGTTCAAATTTATTGAAATTTGTCAATAGCCGCAATGGTAAAGAAGAGGTGACACGACTTTTCGACCGCGGACAGAAAACGTCGACAAAATAACCCCGACATTACAACCCCGGACGAAATAACCAAAGGACCAAATCACCCAAAAACAAAATAACTGCGGACAAAATATCCAGGGACGAAATAACGTGCCGATAAATTAACCGCAACCAAATAACCGTTAATATTTTTAATTTATATTTTTTTAAATATTTTATTTCAAAATTCGTAGTTCGGGTTGGGTTAGGTTATTTTTAGACCCGACTGTGTAATATATTTTTTCCGATATTTCGTTTAGATTTCAAGATATCGAATTTTTTGTTTCTTATTATTTTCCATTTATTTAGGTTATGTTGGTATTTCGGGGATTTAGGGTTCTTTGTTATTTATTTCTTTTATTCTGGTTTTTTCGGTTATTTTTTTAGCTTATTTATTCACTGACGTTATTTAGCGTTATTTCTTTAGCTTATTTATTCATTTAGTTTATTTAGCGTTATTTTTTTACCTTATTGATTTATTTAGGTTGTTTGGGTATTTCGGGGATTCAGGTTATTTTCAGGTTATTCTGTACCCTGGATATTTTGTCGGGGTTGTTTAATCTTCAGATTATTTTGTTCCCTGCTATTCTGTCTTTGGGTTATTCTGTCCTTTGGTTATCTTTTCCGGGGTTATTTTGTCGCGGTTATTTGTCCGGGGTTGTAATGTGACGGAACAAAAGGAGAATGTTCGTTTAATTGAAATGGAATAATAAAAGATCAATATTTCTTATTCAAAATTTTTATTCTATTTTTCAATTAACAAACAATCAATATTTCACCGGTGCGACGTTCGCAACTTGAAAACACGGAATGACTGGAGTCGTTGACCTGAATGCGGACCTTAGACTTTTCACTTCTTGATCCGTTACAGTTGCTCAAACTCCTGGCTAACGCGTTATTTATCGGGCCACTACAGTTGCTTAAATATATTCAAGTGATGTGTGTCGAAACAAACGTTATTCTAACCTCGTCGTAGCTATCTCTGATATCCCGGGGCGTAAAAAACAAGCAGATCTGGGTCAATCGCACAGCCTTTTTTATATTAAGGGTTTCAGGCAATGGTCCCAAATGAAGTGATGCTACCAGTAGTGGATGAGGCACGTGGAGAGGGGTCACAGGGAGACAAGTATAAAGGTGCGTGCAAAAGATAATATCGTGTGTGGCAGCCGCAGACTCTCATAACAGTGATTTAAGTTTTGCAGATAATATACGTAAACTATCAAGGGTAGAGTGAAACGCAACAATGAACACAACAAATGTGCTCAAAAATGAGTTTTTCATGTAGGGTCTTGCTGGAACCCACGGGGCCTCCGGAAAATCGTAGACGCTCCTACCATGTCGCAAAGAAAGCCGCGCGCGTCTGCCCATTGCTCGAGACGCAAGGCGCATGCTCAGCATTACCCTCCCACTGCTCAATTGGTTAAACTGACACAGCCAGACTGGGGCGAGAAACAAACGAGAACCGAATAACCTACACATCCTCGATATCTGCACCGTGGTGGCATCTGGTGATATAGCGGAAAAGCGCGAATCGAGCGTGCGGAGGTAGAAATAAGCGGATGAGTTCGGAAAAGAAAATGTAAAGCTCCGCAGGCTCGTCAATTGGTTTGGTCTGCGGCGAAATTTACCGACGTAGAATGACGCATTTGGGAATCGGTTGTGCTGTTGTGAAATTGAATCGATTTTGTGTTGTAACGTACCGAGGATCTATCGTTGAGAAGTCGAAGAGTCAAGGTTAATAGCACTTCGAGATTGTAATTTTTTAAAAAACATGAATAAGAATAAAGGATTTCGTGTAGTAATAATGTAATCAATTTGAGTAACCGAACATGGTCTGCATCGTAATCCCCATTAAAAGCTACTTTCGAAAAAAAAGAACGATTTCGATGCACATCCGAATGAGCTTCAACTAAATGGAGTGAGAAGCTTAAGTCTATCCTATCAACGGAAAACATATAGTTTAAGAGACGAAATCAACGAGTCACCCTCGTGAAGATTCCCGAAGTAAGTTTTCGAATCTCCCCAGCAGTAATGACACGGCCCTGAGCCTTTAATGAGTTGTGGTGAGTGTAAGCAAGCCTCATAGCTTGGATAAAGGATATACAAATGTACACGACCCCACGCGGGTGAGAAAGACATCAGATGACGTGTAGGTGGTTGTGCCGGGAGAGGGTGAATCGGAGGAGCAGCTGTTGAGACAGCATAGTATGTGTGCGGCGACAGCAGATAGTCGAGCAGCCATACCGTTAGGGCCACAGGCATAATGAGCGCGTAGGATTATAGTAAATTCACGTCAGCGGCTAGGAAAAAAATTTCTATATCGTGAACAAACAAAATCTAGCGGAAATAGTATAGTTGATTGAAAATGTTGAATTCTTATTGTTAGCTCTAATAAGTGCGTAACAAATGAGAATAAGTTGAGTCCAAGCTACAAAATGTAGAACGTGCGGCACAGGAAGGTTGAAAAAAATGATGGAAATAACCAACAAAAAAGAGCATGGGATAAAGGGAAAAGAAAGAAAAAGGCAGAGAACAAAAGTAACAACAGAAGTGAGGGATGCAATAAAAAAAAAGAAGCAGACAAAAATAGAGGAGGAAGGACGAAGGTAGGACAGGGGAAGATAAGAGGAAGAAAAGAAAACAAGATGACGGAAAAGAGTATAGTAAAAAAAAGCGATGGGAGGAAAAAGTAGAAAAAGAGAAAGGGAGAGAATAAAAGGAAAAAAAGGATGGGGATAAAAAAAAGGGAAAAAAGAGAAAAAAAGGAAGAGAAAGTGGAAGAAACAGAAAGAAAAAAAAGAGAGAAGAAAAGGGTAAGGAAGTAAGAGAGAGAGAGGAAGAGAGAGAGAGAGAGAGATAGAGAAAGAGAGAGATATAGATATAGAGAGAGAGAGAGATATAGATAAATATGGGGTATTCCTGGGAATTTCGGCAACTTCGGACAGTTGGGTCGAAATTTTTGCCCCCGAATTTTTTTCATTAATATGTGTTTAAAATAAAGAGACACCTATTTCAGCGTTTTTTATTTTGAGCCTCCACTTTTGAAATACAGTCAAATGAAGTTTTTGAAGTATTGACCACATTCGGTCATTCAAATCGATATATCTCAGCAACGGTTAGTAATAACTCAAAAAACCACAGGTATTTTTTTTTCGTTTTTGAACGCTTTATACATTGAAAACATTGACGATTATGTTGCACAAATTCAACAATTATTTATAAACAATTCAAAATTAAAAATGAAGTACAACAAAAAATGTACCCTTAATTTTTGAAATGTATTTTTTTTTTAATTCCTTGAACAAAAAAAAAATTTAGCCACCTTGAACTTTTTGGGCCGACGCTTCGTTCGGAAGTTATAGATTTTTTTGTCACAAAAAACCCGTAAATTTACGTATTTTATGAGTAAACATTTGCATGAAAAAAAAGTACCCTTAGATATTGAAATTGATTTTTTTTCAAATTCCTTGGACGAAAAGAAAAATTTTGAGACCCGGCCGGACTTGGGCCGACGTTTCGTTCGAAAGTTATAGCTTTTTTTGTCATAAAAAACCGGTAAATATACGTATTTTATTAGTAAAAAATTGCATGAAGAAAAAAGTACCCTTAATTATTGAAATTGATTTTTTTTCAAATTCCTTAGACGAAAAGAAAAAGTTTGAGACCCGGCCGGACTTGGGCCGACGTTTCGTTCGAAAGTTATAGCTTTTCTTCTTAACAACCGGGTAAACATTTACGGGTTTTTCGTGACAAAAAAATCTATAACCCCCGAACGAAGCGTCGGCCCAAAAAGTTCAAGAAGGCAAACATTTCGTTTTTGTTCAAGGAATTAAAAAAAAAATACATTTCAAAAATTAAGCGTACATTTTTTGTTGTATTTCATTTTTAATTTTGAATTGTTTATAAATAATTGTTGAATTTGTGCAACATAATCATCAATGTTTTCAATGTATGAAGCGTTCAAAAACGAAAAAAAAATACCTGTGGTTTTTTGAGTTATCACTAACCGTTGCTGAGATATATCGATTTGAATGACCGAATGTGGTCAATACTTCAAAAACTTCATTTGACTGTATTTCAAAAGTGGGGGCTCAAAATAAAAAACGCCGAAATAGGTGTTTCTTTATTTTAAACACATATTAATGAAAAAAATTGGGGGGCAAAAAATTCGACCCAACGGTCCGAAGTTGCCGAAATTCCCAGGAATACCCCATATATATATATATATATATATGGGGAAAGCCCGCTCAATTCGAACGGGTCAAAACCCTCACCCCTCCAGAAATGGTTGGCAATTTTTTATTCAGTTTGGGGTAACCCAAAAACATCTCTTGATTTTTTTGGAAATTTTCCCACCGCCCCCTCCCCCTTAGAAAAATTAAAAGAATGAAAAATAAGAGAAATCAGACTGAGCGATATTTTTAAAATCGATGAATTTTTTTTCATGTATTCTGTGCTCGGAAAAATCAAGTTTCTATATAAATTCAGAATGGGATCTTTTTTGCTTATATTTGATTTTTTGATTTTTATTTCTCGAAACTAGGAAAATTCCGACAAACATTAAAAATAATGATTTTGGTTTTTGCTTTTAAATCAACAAAAAATAAATCATTCTTGTGAAAAATTCAATATCTTGATTTTTTCGGCTTCAATATCGATTTATTTTATTTGGACATGGTTCTTGCATTTCCTCCAACCTGAACCTGGGTGAAAAAGGCAGAGCGATATTTTTAAAATCGACGAATTTTTTCATGTATTCTGTGCTTGAAAAAATCAATATTCCATATAAGTTGAGCGTGGGATCTTTTTTGCTTTTATTTAAAAAAAAATTTTTTTTTTTCGGAACTATGAAAATTCCGACAAACATTAAGATTAATAATTTTAGTTTTTTTTAAAAAATCGATAAAAAATGAATCATTCGTATGAAAAAATCGATATCTTGATTTTTGCGGCTTATATATCGATTCATTTTATTTGGACTTGTTTTTTGCATTTCCTCCAGTCTTTGAATTTTTTGAAGCCCCTTAGATACATCCTATCCTCTTACTGCACCTTCCTCACGTTCATATTACATTTTTTAGGGACCTGGGGTTAGTTGCAAAGTTATGGAACGAAAAAAAGGATGCTAAAAACAAAATTTTCATACAAACCCGGGTGAAAAAAGCAGAGCGATATTTTTAAAATCGATGAATTCTTTTTCATGTATTCTGTGCTTGAAAAAATCAATATTCTATATAAATTTAGAATGGGATCTTTTTTGCTTATATTTTATTTTTAATTATTAATTTTTGAAAACTATGAAAATTTTGACAAACTTTAAAAATGGAGATTTTAGTTTTTTTAAGAAAATCAATTGAAAATAAATCATTCTTATGAAAAAATCGATATCTTGATTTTTTCGGCTGAAATATCGATTCATTTTATTTGGACTTGGTTTTTGCATTTCCTCCAGTCTTTGAATTTTTCACAGCCCCTTAGATACATCCTATCCTCTTACTGCACCTCCCCAGTGTTCACATTACGTTTTTTGAGGGACCTGGGGTTAGCTGCCAATTTATGGAACGAAAAAAAGGATGCTAAAAACATAATTTTCATATAAACCCGGGTAAAAAAGGCAGAGCGATATTTTTAAAATCGATGAATTTTTTTTCATGTATTCTGTGCTTAATATAACTTGTGTAAACTCCCAATCAAAAGCCTTGTGAGACTCCAACTTAACGAAAAAGAAAACAAAAGTGAATGAATTATTAAAAGTCGATATTCAAGTCGAAAAAATCAAGATATCGATTTTTTCATAAGAATGATTTATTTTTAATTGATTTTCTAGAAAAAAACTAAAATTTCCATTTTTTAAGTTTGTCAAAATTTTCATAGTTTTCAAAAATTTATAATTAAAAATAAAATATAAACAAAAAAGATCCCATTCTAAATTTATATAGAATATTGATTTTTTCAAGCACAGAATACATGAAAAAGAATTCATCGATTTTAAAAATATCGCTCTGCTTTTTTCACCCGGGTTTGTATGAAAATTTTGTTTTTAGCATCTTTTTTTTCGTTCCATAACTTTGCAACTAACCCCAGGTCCCTAAAAAATGTAATATGAACGTAAGGAAGGTGTAGTAAGAGG